>CAODLS011205289.1:0-17761 GCA_948243855.1 Flueggea neowawraea
ATTGAATCCTCTAAATAACTCAATTTATAATAAAACCTCAAATTTCTCAAAATTATAAAAATACCCAATATTTTCCAAAAATACAATCTAGCACATATTTTTCCAAAATTACAAATCTGACCATCATGTAAAAGTTTAGTCCTTGTGGCACAAAAGTTTATTCAAAAATGCCACAAAACTCGATTCGGGAGGGACCCAATATTTTCGATAGTGCAAACCCACTCAAAATCGTCCGATGAACCCAAATCTAACCTTGGTTTTCATCAAATCAACTTGCAACAACCCAAACTGAAATTATCATTTTCGAACCAAAATATACCCATAAAATAAATCATCAATTTACCATCAATCAAGCCAAATCTATGTTCCTCCATGTTTCTCACACTCATATCTAACATAAACAACTTTAAATCAAGCCAAACATCCAACCAAAACCCAACCCTAGCTCATTACAAACCCATTTTTGGCCAAACATGCTATTAAGCAAAAAGGAGCATGAAAAGGAGCCAAAAATGAAAAATGAATGATGAAATTACCTCAAATCTATTAGAGGAATGTTCTGAGAGCAAGAGAAATCAAGTTTGGTCGGATTTGAGTGAGAAATGAGAGAGAAATGGTGAAAAAACGAAGAAGAGGTCGAGTTGGCTTAATAGAGAAACCTACAGCATGAAAAGGCGCCGTTTCATTCAACACCCACTGCCACACTCTTGAACGACACGGGAAAGGCCCATACGACCAGGCTCAACAACTCGTCATCTAACGACGATTTGAAGCACGCGAACGTACGACAAAAACATAGGCGCGAACGACAAGGTTTCCAGCGGCAAACGACAAGCAGTTTGGCCACCAACGATAGACGACTGGTCGTCTGGTCCTTGATTTTCAGATTTTTCATTTCAATGTCCATCAATTTTCACTTACCCAAAACACTTCCAAATCACTCCTAACCTTTATTAATCACCCAATTAGCATCAAAAACATAAAATTAACTCTTTAATCACCAAAAATAAAATTTCAAATAAATTCCCAAATTATCCAAAATAATTATTCCAAAAATAATTATCCAACAATAATTATTCAAAATAATTACTTCAAATATAATTATCCAAAAATACTTATCAAAAAAATATACGGGGTATTACATCTTTCATGGATGTTCTGCATTCATCATCATCAAAATCGAACTCAACAATATCCCCCTTTTTTATGATGGCAAAACATACATGAATTTGAACATATATTCATCAATAACAAACAACTTGATCAAACTCCTTGTCACTTGGTTAGTCCAACATAATAATAAGCATAATGTTCAAAATAACGATGATACCAATTGAAAATAACATGCAAATTCATGTAACACTTCTCCCCCTTTTTGCATCATCAAAAAGGACATAAAAAATCAACATTATCCCCCAATCAATCAAAGAAATTAATAAACACAATTGTAGCTCCCCCTAATTAAATGCATTAAGCAAGTAAAGCATGTAGGAAATAAAACTCCCCCTTTTTGTTCCAAAGTATGCACAACAGTAATAAAAATATATCTCCCCCCTATGACAATAAAAAATTCAATGCAAGCAATCTACTCACATATGCAATCAATAAAATTCAATCAATCAATGCAATCAACTAAATCAAATTTGCGCAAACTATCATGAAGGAATGAAATCAAATCACTATAGAAAAAAACAATTGTATATACCACAAAATTTAAAATTCACCAAAGTTTAAGTCCAAGCAAAGGGTACAACATTTGGAATTT
Source organism: Flueggea neowawraea (assembly GCA_948243855.1). Classification (NCBI taxonomy): domain Eukaryota; kingdom Viridiplantae; phylum Streptophyta; class Magnoliopsida; order Malpighiales; family Phyllanthaceae; genus Flueggea; species Flueggea neowawraea. Next base: position 1,766 of record CAODLS011205289.1, read on the forward strand.
TCTCCTTAGCTTTGATTGATGTTAAGCATATTCCTCATATTTCCTTGTTGGCAACATCTTCATCATTTGACATAGCTTTGGAATTTTCAACATCTTCAACATTTGGAATTTTCTCCTTAGCTTTGATTGATGTCAACTCTTCTTTTCCTCCTTTTGCCATGTTTCTTCAAATAAAGGCAGTTCGGTTTGACATAGCCCAGTTCATTACATTCATAGCAAATACATTTGTTCCTCCTCTTGATGGTCTTCTTTGTGTCTCTTTTCTTGTTGAGAAATTTGTAGAATTTCTTTGTGAAGTGCTCCACATCATCAAAATCAACCTCTTCATCATCATCTTCACTAGAGCTTGAGCTTTCAATATATTTTGAAATTTTCAATGCATTGCCCAAATCTGTCCTTTTTTTCTTCTTTCCTTCCTTTTCTTCATCTTCTTTCATACTTATTTCATGAGTAAGTAAAGAACCAATTAACTTCTCCAAAGGCAAAATATTTAGATCCTTGGTTTCTAAAATCACATTTTTCTTGGAGGCCCATGATTTTGGCAAAGCCCTTAAAATCTTCTTCACAATCTCAGAATTTGTGTATGACTTGCCAATAGAATTAAGGCCATTGAGGATGTCATTGAATCGATCAAAAATTTCTTAAATGGACTTCTCTTCCTCCATCTTGAATAGCTCATATTTGTGGACAAGAAGAGAGATTTTGCTTTCCTTGACTTGACTTGTTCCTTCATAAGCAACCTCCAAAGTTTGCCAAATTTCTTGAGCAGTAGAGCATTGTTGAACCTTGTTAAACTAAGATTTTCTCAAAGAACAATAGAGAATGTGCATTGCTTTGTGGTTGTAAGAGATATGCCTTTTGTCATTTTCATTCCACTCTTCTTTTGGCTATTTCACACTTCTTCCATCCACAAGTTTTGTTGGCACAAATGGACCTTCCTAAAAAACATCCTATATATCCACATTTTTTGATTGTAGGAACATTGTCATCCTTGTTTTTCAATAGATGTAATCACTATCATCAAAGAAAGGAGCACGGTTAATAGCAGGTTATTTATGAATGCTATCTAAAAATGCCATTGTTTGGAATCTTTAACTCTTTGGATGTTAAGCCAAAATGAATATCAAGAGCACAAGCTCTGATAGCAACTAAAAAAATTCAGTCCCAATAGCAATGACAATCCAAGATGGGGGTGAATTGAATTTTTAGCAACTTAAAAACTTTTTTGAAATTCTTTCGCAAATTAAAACAAATAACAAAGTTCTTTTAAACCAAAATCAAAGTTAAATGCAGAAGCAACTTAAAACTAAACATCCAATCCACACACAACAATATAAATTAAATGCAAGTGCAAAGCAAATAAGTGAAAGAATAAAGGAAGAGAGAACGAATTCGATTTATAGTGGTTCGGTTCTCTTTGACTTACGTCCACTCCTCTAGATCCCCTAGAGAATTTCAATCCATTAATTTCCTCACTTTCGGGTGGAGGGAAACTATTTATAACATTTGTTTTTTTGCGGGATCAACAAGCAAATTGTTACACATTTTTTTAAAGACAAAACAAGTAAACCAAATCTTTAGTTTTTGTGGGCTCAACTAGAAAATTGAAGTCATTTGTTTTTAGGACAAAACAAGCAAACCAAACCTCTAGTTTTTGTAGGTAACAAACTAGAAAACCTATACATCTAGTTTTCTAAGGCTCACTAGCAACCACTCTTGTTCTTCTAAGGAACAACAAGGAAACATATATAGCCCAAACAAACAACCTTGCTTGATACAAAAATCAACCCAAGATATAGTAGATTAAAGCTCACAAAGACCCAGAAACAAGATAGCAAATAAATAGCTTCAATGGGTTTGAAAGATACAAAAGAGAGATAAAATGAATAGCAATTCTTAGCAAATGTATCTCTTACTTCTCTTCTGACCTTGAACGTCTATTTATAACCACTCTCAAGAATATAACCCTTGGAGCCTCGAAGTAGCCGTTGTGAGAGAATAGAAATTACTGTTTTAATTGACATCACCATCTTTAACGTGTGTTGTTACTTATTAATGCACGTTCTTCAAGTATGCATCAGATATCAACGTGTGTTGTTAGCCATCAATGTGTGTTGTTAAAGTTGTATCGTTTCAGTTTTGATAACTATTTTCATTAGCGTGCCTTGATTCTCAGTAGCGTATGTTGATAAACCCTTCAACGTGTCCTAATGAATGATTAGCGTGCCTTGTTCCTCATTCCAAAATATGAACTTTCACTCAGACGTTCATCAGGGTGCCTTTTTCATTCATCATCGTCAAAACCGAACTCAACACTATATCTCCTAGCAGCATCCATATCGATAACCTATTCAAATCAAAGTCCTCTGCAACTACACCTCTTCTAGATTTCTTAGAAGGAGTAGAGTCTTTCTTACCTTTCACCAATGTTTTTGGAGCTCTTTTCAACTGTTTTCTCTTGATTCCCTTTGAAGAATCTTTCTTTTTTGGAGAAAGAACTTCAAGAATTTGCTTTGACCTTTTCTCACCTTTCATAGCCATTTTGAGATGTGTTGCGATTGAATCAAACTAGCGTAGAGACAAAGAGGTTAGGGTTTAACAAGAGTTATTGCTCAACTGCACACCTTAATGCCAAAATGCACTTTTGATAGCTCACATTGATGCTCTTTAATGTCAGTGACATCCTCTAACTACATGTGTTAGTGATCCATCTACGCACTTTAGTCACTGGCACCTGAAACCGAAAATTCTCCAGTATAACACTAACGTTTGTTGTTTATTCGTAACGCACCTTATCGATTTTCATACTTCTAGGATATTCTTATCAACAATCCTCTACGTGCGTTAATCACCATCAACGCGCCTAGTCAATAGACACTGAAACTCCACTTACTACATTTAATCAACTCCGTGCGTACTTCATCCTCTATGCGTGTAGTACCTTATACTGTGATAATTCCAGAAAATTTCAAACTGATCTATGCCCTTATCGAGCCAATAATGCACTTTGATGCCAGAAATGCCTTAACCATACTGAACCTCATCTCTGATAACGTGCGTAACACATCCATTAACGTACCTTGTTGCCTTTGAACTGATACTTAACTCACTTTCCATCCATTTGGTTAACTTTAGTTTGCATATAGATCACTTTGATATATTCATGAATGCATAAATGAATGATTATGAAAATAAATAATGCACAAACAAACAATCAATCAAAATTTATTCAAGTCACACATACCAATGCATCTACGAATTGAAACAAAGGATTTTTCATCAATGGGTTTTGTTAAAATATTAGCAAACTGATTAGTTGTTGGAACAAATTCAAGTTCAATATCTCCTTTGAGAACATGATTACAAATAAAATGATGTTTTATATCTATATGCTTTGTCCTAGAGTGCTGAATTGAGTTTTTAAAAATATTGATGGCACTAGTGTTATCACACTTAATTGGAATATTTGAAAATACAATTCCAAAGTCCAAAAGTTGTTTCTCGATCCACAAAATTTGAGCTACACAACTTCCAGTCGCTACATATTTAGATTCGACACTGGATAGTGTAACACAATTTCATTTCTTTGAGAACCAAGACACTAGTGAGTTACCTAAGAATTGACAAGTGTCTGAAGTGTTTTTCCTATCTAATTGGCTTCCTACATGGTCAACATCACTTTAGCCAACTAAATAAAAGCAATCATTCTTTGGATACCACAAGCCAACATTCTTGGTTCTAATTAAGTACCAAAAAATTCTTTTAACGACTTTTATATGAGACTCTCTAGGGCATGATTGAAATCTAGCACGATTGAAATCTAGCACAAAGACATACACTGAACATAATATCAGGTCTACTTGTGGTAAGATAAAGAAGTGATCCGATTACACCTCTATAAAACTTTTCTTCTACTTCTTTACTTTTCTCATCTTTGGGGAGCTTTGTAGTTGTGCTCATAAAAGTTACAGTAGATTTGGCACTCTCCATTCCATACTTTTGCAGCATGTCATTGATGTATTTGCTTTGGTTGATGAATATGCCATCCTTTGTTTGCTTAATTTGCAGTCTGAGAAAGTGGCTAAGCTCTCCCATCATGCTCATTTCAAATTCCTTTTGCATCAACTCAAAAAACTCATCACACAAAGAGAGATTAGTAGAACCAATTATTATATCATTAACATAGATTTGTACTACAAGTACATCATCATTTCTATGCTTAATTAAAAGAGTATTATCTACTCTACCTTTACTGAAACCATTTTCCAAAAGAAATTGGCTCAACCTTTCATACCAAGCTCTAGGAGCTTGCCTCAAACCATAGAAAGCTTTCTTCAACTTGTAAACATGATTGGATAGTGGGGATCAATAAATCTGAGTGGTTGTTCTACATAAACTTCTCCCTTGATGTATCCATTCAAGAAGGCACTTTCACATCCATTTAAAACAACATGAAGTCTCTGAAACATGCATTTGCACAGAGAATTCTGATTGCTTCAAGTCTAGCCACCGGTTCGAAGGATTCTTCAAAATCTATGCATTCTTCTTGTAGATATCCTTGAGCAACAATTCTTGATTTATTGGTGACCAATTTTCCTTCTTCATTCTTATTTTTTTGAACACCCATTTGGTTCCAATTATCATCACATCATCTAGTCTTGGAACTAATTCCCACACTTGGTTCCTTTCAAATTGATTTAACTCTGCTTGTATTGATATGATCCAATATTCATCTTCTAATGCTTCATCAACCTTCTTTGGTACTATTTGAGAGATGAATGCAAAATTTGTTGCATGTTGAAGTGAGGATCTAGTGCAAACACCCCTAGAAGTGTCTCTCATTATTTTCTCTTTTGGATGGTGTTTTGCATATCTCCATTCCTTTAGCAATTCTTTATGTTCTTCAACTTTCACCTCATCTTTTCCTTGTTGTATTAAGTCATCTTCTTTGTAATTTAGTTCTAAATCTTTCAACTTGTCTCCATTACCTGGGCTTAGATCATCATCATCCAAAATTCTAGAAGTAAAGTTGTTAGTTTTATAAAAAGTAGCATGAATTGACTCTTTAACCTTCTTAAGCCTTTTGTTATAAACTCTATAAGCTTTGTTTATGAATGAATAACCAAAGAAAATGCTCTCATTAGATTTTGGATCAAACTTTCCTAAGGTTTCTTTTCCATTGTTGTGAACAGAACATTTACATCCAAATGCATGAAAATACGAGATATTAGGCTCCCTACCTTTCCACAACTCATAAGGGGTCTTTTTTAGTATGGATTGGATGTATGCCCTATTCACTATATAGCATGCAATGTTTACCGACTCAGCCCAAAAATATTTGGGGAGGTTATTTTCTTTAAGTATGGTCCTAGCCATTTCTTGCAAAATCTTATTCTTTCTTTCAACAACACCATTTTGTTGTGGGGTCCTTGGAGCAGAACAATTATGAAAAATACCATGCTCCTCGCAATAGGATTCAAATGGCTCACATAAACTCACCTACTCTATCACTTATAATGGAAGTAATAGCATATCCTTTTTCATTTTGGACCTCTTTGTTATATGACACAAATACATGAAATGCATCATTCTTGTGAGCAAGAAAGAATACCCAAGTGAATCTAAATGACAAAACAATATGCTTTACCTCATAGACTCAAAGTGCTCATAGGTTCATATGCAATAGTTCTAATAGTTTACATGTAGAGATAATGTTCTTGCTATAAAATGAAAACTTTGAATGCTTTCTCATGCATCACAAACTAAATCTTTTTCATATTTGAGCTTAGGTAATCCCTTAACTAAATCATGCTTGCTCAATTTAGAGATCATATGCATACTAGCATATCCTAACCTCTTATGCCACAACCAAACATCATTGTTCACAACAAAAAGGCATTTTTCATTGAAGGCTTTAGAGTCACAGAAATCAAGAACATATATATTATTATGTTTAGAACCAAAAAGCAAAGCAACATGCTCATCAAATAGTACACATATAGTAGGTTCAAATTCAACTCTACAATTTTTGTCACAAAATTGACTAATATTCAACAAGTTGTGTTTTAATCAATTAACAAGTAAGACACCATCAATGGTTGGGTTAGGAGACTTACCAAATTTACCTTTACCCATTATCTTACCTTTGCCATTATCACCAAATGTAACATAACCTCCATTTTTAGGTGAAATATGTGAGAATATTGTTTTGTCTCATGTCATATGGTGAGAGCAACCACTATCAAGATACCACATATTTTTCTTTGCCTTGGCACTCATGCACACTTACAAATACATGTCAAACATTTGAAATTAGTACCCAAGCCTTTTTGGGTCCTTTAAGGTTAGTTCTTTCTATGTTGAGCAGGATTGTTTCTTTTAGAACCCAAATCTTTTTAATCCCAACTTTCCTAGGGTGTCTCAGTTTGCAAGAATAAGCAAAATGTCCATCAACACCACAATATGAGCATGCATTGTTCAAAACAACATCTTGGTTTAGAAAAATGGTTTTGGTACTCTTATTTGAAGTAAAAACATTGTAGCCTAGCCCATGCAAAGATTGTTTTTGAGAACCCAAAACTTTCTCAAGGTTTTCTTTGTCATTTGTGAGCTTAAAGGCAATAGATGAAAACTTTTCAACCTCACTCTTCAAACGTATGTTCTCATCAATCAAAGTTAGTTTCTCCTTACTCAATGCATTTGAATTTGTACCAAGTTCATTGGAGCCCTTTTTTAATGCAACATATTTAACACCTAACTTTTGGAATTCACCATGAAATTCATCAAATGCATCATGTAGTTCATCAAGAGTAAAGTTTTCTATTACCTCATTTTTGCTATCACTTAAGAGTTCATCCTCTCTTGCCATTAGACACAAATTTTTCATTTCTTCTACTTCCTCATCCTCTTTAGAGCTATTGTCTTCACTATCACTCCATGTTGATTTCATGGCCTTTCCCTTCTTCTCTTTTAAAAACTTGGAAAATTTCTTGGCAAAAGGACATTCTTGCTTTATATGGCCAGGTTTGTTACATTTGTAACAAATGATTGAGTTGTCCTTCTTGAACTCCTTTTTGAAGTCCTTCTTGTAGTCCCTTTTTTTATTCTTCCTTTGACACTTGATCCTGGTTCTTTTTCTATGGCTTGGTCTTTCTCATTAATCGTTTAAACCTTTTAGCATACATTGCCATTTTTTCATCATCGTTGTCTTATTCTTCTTCATTCTCTGTTTCTTCAACCGCCTTGGACTTTAATGCCATTCCTCTTCTTTTATCACTTTTTGGAGCTTCTTCTTCTTCTTCTTCATTCAAGCCCATCTCATATGTAAGGAGTGAACCCAACAATTCCTCTAAAGGCAATGTGTTGAGATCTTTAGCTTCCAAGATTGCATCCTTTTTCAAAGCCCAAGACTTTGGTAGAGCTCTTAGGATTTTTCTCACAAGTTTTAAATTGGATTAAGTCTTTCCAAATTCTTTTAGTCAATTCAAGATATCATTGAACCTATCAAACATATTTTGTATGCCTTCTCCTTCTTTCATTTTGAATAATTCATATTTATAAAGAAGGAGTGACACTTTGTTCTCCTTCACTTATGAAATCCTCTCATAAGTCACCTCCAAAGTCCTACAAATCTCATGAGCAATGGAACATTGTTGAATTGGGTTTTGCTAAGTTCACAAAATAGAATGTACACTACCTTGTTGTTATAGAAAACCATTTTCTTGTCATAATTTGTCCACTCAGCTTTTGGTTTGAGAGATTCAACTCCTTCCACGATTTTCTTTGGCACATATGGACCCATCTCTACTGCATCCTATACTTCTTCATCTTCACACTTCAAGAAAACCATCATCTGAGTCTTCCAATACACCTATTCACTGCCACCAAAAAAGGAAGCTCTATTAATGGATAATCCTTCATATCTAGACATATGTATCTCTTAAGGATGCCATTTTGGATCTTACACTCAAGGTGATTAAACCTTAAATATGAGCACTTAAACTCTGATACCAATTGTCATCCTAATATGATAATCCAAGAAGGCGGTGAATTAGATTTAAGAGGAAATTTAAAAGCTTTTGAAAACCTTTTACACAATATATTGAAATCAAAATAGAAACTTAATCCAATTCACAACCATGATAAACAAACTTAATAACAATAAAGAGATGAAGGGATATAGAAGATAAGTCCTCGATTTATAATGTTAATTCCTCTTTGACCTACATCTACTCCTCTAGCTCACTGGAGAGTTTGAATCCACTAAACTTTCCTCACTTGCGGGTGAAGGCAAACCGTTACAAGTCTTTGTTTTTGCAGGCTTACAAGAAACCTTCTACATACTTGTTTTCAAGCCAAAACAAAAAAATCAACACTAGTTTTCCTAGGCTTACTAGCAACCACTCTTGTTTTTCAAGGCTACAATAAGCAAACCAATACTATCCTTAAGCCTTAACACTAAAGCTTGATTACAAATGGATTCTCGAAGTTATAAATAATATCTCACACCAACCCAATAACTGAAATGCAAATCAAAGCTCAGTTGGTATAAGAATAAAGGTAAGCTCGAAGAGAGAGAAAGTCAAGAATCAATTTTGCAAAGCTTAGGCACACTCTTTGAAAGTCTCTCTTATGTCTTTTGTTATGGACATGTCTATTTATAGATAGGCTCCAAAAAATAGCCATTGCAACCCCAAAATAACTGTTGTGAGAGAAGAACAAAATTCTGATTTTAATTGACGTCACTGGTACTAAAGTGCATTATTTCTATTAAAGTGCGTTCTTGAAATACCCAAACAAGGATCAGAGTGTGTTGTATCTCATCAGTGTCCTTTAATAAATTTGCAGTGCTTTTAGATGAAAAACTTTCATTAGCTTGCCTTGACAATCATTAACGTGCATTGATAGATTCTTCAATGTGCCTTGATGAATCATCTATGCGCCTTATCTACTTCAAAACTCTCTTATTTATTCTGACACATTCTCTTATAGAGAATATTCAAATTTTGAAATCCCGAGAAGCGTATAATGGATTTGTTAGTTTTTGAGAAACTCCTCGACTACGTGCATTATAGACCAACAACATACATTGTTACGTCATCTCTAAAGGTGGCACCTTTACTCAACAATGGACGCTTTTTATTTTAATTGACGTCACTGGGACTAACGTGCATTATTTCCATTAACGCGTGTTCTTCAAATACCCAAACAAGGATTAAAGTGTATTGTATCTCATCAGTGTGCTTTAATAAATTTGTAGTGCTTCTGGATGAAAAACGCCTTTCATTAGCATGCTTTGATGATCATTAACGTGCCTTGATAGATTCTTCAATATGCCTTGATGAATCATCTGTGTCCCTTATCGACTTCAAAACTCTCTTCTTGATTTTGACACATTCTTATATAAAGAATATTCAAATTTTGAGCACTTCCTCGACAACGTGTGTTCTTCCTCATTAGCGAGGCAAAATTTTGAGCACTTCCTCGACAACGTGTGTTCTTCCTCATTACCGCGGCTTAATGAAACATAGTAATATACCAGTAAACTTCAGTCTTTATTTATGTGTATTGTTCCTTCTTCTAGGTGCGTAGATAAAGTCTTTATGCTCAATAGTGAGCGTTCTTGAATGATTAGTGCACGCAGTTGCATCCCCTAAATAAACCAAGCTAGCATATCTGTGCGTTCTTTAGTGATTAACGTGCCTAGTGCTGTTATGTAAAAGTTCTAGAGTTGTAGGGTAATCGCTAAGGTACGTTGTCAATCCTTTAGCGTGCATTCTTGACTCACAAAGCGCATTAGTCGCCCAATAGCGTGCATTAATGCCATTTTGTCTTAGAGCCAGTGTGAGTTGAAAACCATTAACGTGTGTTAGGGTTCATTAGCATTCATTGCTTAACTTTTCAGTTGTTTTGTAAATCGTCAAAACTTAGACGGATTTTTTATGTTGTCCACACAATAGCTCAACAGCTTTAAAATTTCTAAAACTCCAATTCACCCCTATTGGAGTGCCATTGTTAGGGCAAACATAAGAGAACTTAAGTATGTTGGCTAAGTCTGTCTTTTAAGTCGATAATACAAATGACATATACTAATTCAATCTTTAGTCAAACTATGCGTATGAATGGTAATTGTAAATGTAAATCAGATTATGCTTATATTTTGGATAAGGACGAGACAAATCATATACATTATGCATGATAAATGGTAAATCATATCCAATAAGATCATAACATATTTCAAGTGTTTAACTATAGCATGTTCACAAATAGTTCAAATATCATGCACGTGTCATGTGTAAGAAATAACCAGATATCTCATATACTTGCATGTATAGTAAACAAATCATTTCACGTAATCATATATTCATATATCAAGATAAACTATCAAAGTCGGCACATTCCATATCATATAGCAAATAAGTTGAGACACTTCAAGTTTCTACTCACATGTGTATCCGATATATACTAAATACTGATGACTTCTAGTTCCTCAATCTACGAGTATTTGGGTCCTTTGGATCTATACAATATTAAAATTACGTATATTAATATCAAATATGCTTTTCTGTAAAATTATGGATTGATCCCTTAAATACAAATTCTTATTTAATTTAGTCCATACATCCTATCGAATGGCAAAATCTTTGAATTTACTTAATCTATAAACTATTTTCATCTTTATCTTATAAGGCTTTGTTCTCATTCTCTTTTTGTGTTCTCATTCTCTTACTTATAAGGCGGTGGGTGGGTTTCTTGCCATCCTTGTTTAGAATGAGAAAAGTTAGTCTCTGTTCATCAGTTTCTTGCTGGGTGATATGTGATTAGAGGATTGGAAATCGAAATATTGAGAGAAAGAGAGAATTCTGAAACTGAAATTACGTTGAAATCAAAATCTGTTATTGGTGGTAGTGATTACGACAGTGAGAGAGAAAGAGATGGATGACAATGTTTTGGTTTTTGTGAAATGAATATGGTTTGGGTTTGGGTGAAACATCTGGGTTGGTGATGTTGGTTTGGGTGAGATGAGTGAGTGTGGTTTGGATAAGTGAGAGTGGTTTGGGTGAGATGACTGAAAGGGTCTGCCACATCAGAAAATATAGTAGCCTTCATGCGTCTGCACTGTGTTGCAAAACACGAATAGTGCCAACTCAGTGGAAAGAGGATTGTGTGATCCAATTTTTACAAGTTCACGAGGCTATGTGACCATTTAAAAAATTTAGGGTGATCAAATTTTAAGTTTTTTTCCCTTTGAGAGAATATTTACGTGATATTATACTAAAAGTCATTATACTAAAATTTTATTCATGCAACCAATTACAGTAAGTGAGTTTTTTAGGAAAAAATATTTGAAATTATCAATCAATATATATAGCTGAGTAGTTTTCTCTTGTTTTTTTTCCAAATAACTATGTAGTTAATTGGCACATGGTTTTTTATTTGTGTTCTTATTATTCTTTTAAAAATAGTTAAATACACTTACTAACAATGTAACTGATTGACAAATGATTTTTAATTTCTCTTATTATTACTCATTTAAAAGTAGTCGAATACACTATATGTAATTAAAATATATTGACATATTTTATACTATGGACATAAATATCAACAAAAAATAAGTATAATAAAATGTTTTTTTAATTTTTTTTACTAGGGTAGAATATAATATGGGCAATTGTTGATTCCTTTTTCAAAAATAATCAAATTCTATTTAGATAATTCAATGTGTTAACTAAATAGTATAACTGTGAATAACTTAATTTGATTTTTAATTTTTGAACGTGTTTTAGTCAATTTAAATGCCCTCTTTAATAAATAACAAAAATATTAATAAATTACATGATAAAAGATATAGACAATTTTTTTGTTATATGATAGTTTAATTTATTATAAATAAATATGTTCAATGTTAAAGCTACTTCTAATCACTATTACTTGAGAAATTTTGTAAAAGTTTAGTTAATTGTTTTTAGAAGAAATTGTTAAACAAATAGAAATAAATATAAAATATTTTTCTTAGACAATAGTTTTTAACCTGCACTTTTTTAGGACCTTCAAGTAGCATTTCAACTATTAACTTAACTCAAACTTTAACTTAAATTTTTGTCAATGAATTAAACTATATATTTTTATTATTATATAGTTTGTTTTAAAAATTACTTTTAATTAAAATAATAACATTACAATTTGTCATGCAACGCACGGATATCACGCTAGTTAATACTTATTACAAAATAACAAAAGAAAATCAAAAATATTTTGTAATTTTTTTGAATTGTACTCATTTTATACATATTTTTAAGCATTTGTTAGTAATGTACTTGTTTGGAGTCTACTTTGTAATTGAAATTTTACCAAATAACAAAAAATTGTTGAAAATATTTTTTATTTTTTTTACTTGTACACATTTTGTAAGTATTTATTGGTGTTGTACTCATTTTATCTTTATTTTGTATTCATAATTTTACCAAGTAATAAAAGAAAATTGAAAATAGCTTTTTTTTTTAATTTTTTGGTGTACTCATTTTGTGTCTATGTTGTATTTGTTGTGTGGTAAAAGAAAGATCAATTTTCTAACATGTGGTTAAAGTGTAATTAACTTTTTAGCACATAGTCAATGTGTGATCAACTTTTTAGCACACGGTCAAAAAACAGTCAAATTAAGGTATTTCTTAAATACATTTTCAGTGTATTTCGAATTTCTAAAATACTTTTTCAGGTTGTTCTATTTGTAAAATTTAGGTTTTTTGTTATATTTTTGTGTGTTTTCTCTTTATTTTCTAGTTTTTGTTTTCTAAGTTATTCATATTTTAGTTTAGTTTAGAAGCGATTTGTTCAAAATCGTCCAGATGTGTTATGCACAAGTTGCTCCAAAGCACACACTGTCGAACTTTCTATCAAACCATATATGAATGACACGTTTCTTGATGGAGCTTGAGAGGTGAATCTACACCGTTGAAGCTCAGTCTGTTTTGACCTTGTGATTAGCCAGTGACAACTGCTGACCAGGTCCCAATGTTGGACCCACCAATTACCGTCCATTTCTAGAGTTTTTTTTCTTTATTTTTGATATGGATAGGGGTTTTTTTTGGTAAACCATAGGGTCGGCGAGTTTATTCGGGCATAATTTTGTTACTCGTGAGTCGTGATTGGAAAAAGAATTTGCCACTCGTGACCGGAAAAAAGAAATTGTAACTCGGGAATGTATTTTTATTTTATTATAGTTAATGATGTAAATGAGTTTATTATTTTGGTTATTAAATGAATATACCATGCCAAAATAGCAAGGCAAATTACTAAAAACGTTTTGTATTTTTATGTGTTCATTCTCAATGTGAGTCACTTATTAAAAATAAATATCTATTTTGTTGATATATTATTATCACATATTTAAATGTCTTATTTTGTGGAATAACTTGTATGAATTGTATGTATGTTAAAAGAAAAATAGAGAGCATGGAATGTTTTTTACAACTACAATTTATTTTTTGTGGATGATCACCTCAAAAACTATAGTACTAATGATTTCTCTTTTTTAAACAAGTGTTTTTTAAAAAAAAAACTCTAACCTTTTGACAACTACAATATATTTAAATGACATCAGTTATCATACGAGACAATATGTTGCTTTTGATACTAACAATAATTTAAATTTACTTTTGAAAATTTTAACTAATCTAGACCATTCACTTAATTTGGATTGAATCATCTTATTAATTAAGATGGACGATCTAGATTAATTGAAGATCTCAATATTCAATATGTAGGGTGTTAATTGTACAACACCTTAAAACCCCTTAGGGTAACTAACATAATATTTAAATAGTGAATACTACAATACATATCCTCTATATGTTTTTTGGAAGGAAATCTCAAAATTGAAAGAGGGAATAGGTAATATGGCTAATGTAATTAGATAGGCAAGATCATATACGGTGAAAGATAACAACACTCTTTGTATTGCAGAATGAGTTGTGAATCATGTTGTAAGATTTAGAATTAAATAACAAGACTTTATCTACAACTTTTTTTTTCCTTGTTGAGAAGCTTAAAAAGCTAAGAGCATTGCTTGGTTGTCCACAAGACAACAGGAAGAACATATTGATGAAAATGTTGAATTTTGCTTCTACATGAGTAATACACTCGAGTTTATTATTTTTATTTATTTTGTGTTTGGACTCATTTTTTTTTTGTTTTTCTAGGTATTTGGACTAATAATGCTTGAATTCTTTCTTTGATAGAATCAAACATATTGAAATATTTTTTATTCATAATTTGATTTGATAATTTTATATATCATACTTTTTAGTATATGATTGTTATTTCTTTTTTTTTTTCTTTTTCTTCTGGATTATCTAGAAGTATTTAAATCCTAGTTCATTATTAATTTATAGTATGATAGGAAATTAAAACTATAAAAAAAGAAATAAAAGTATTTAATAATATCTAATAACATAGGAACAGATTCAAAATACAATTATTCAACCCATCATAACCCTTCTATTCTAAATAAATATAATGGTTTATTTACCTTTCATTTACGATCAATTTGTCCTAAACAAGTTAAAATTTTTATAAAATATTTTATTCCATTCCAGTCCTATCCAATCCAATATTAATACTTCTAATCCATTATGATCTCCTCTCCCAAACAGAGTGTAATGGATGTTGCATTCCCTTGGTATGTATAATTCCCAAAGAATTCTATTTTTGGTTAGGGCTGAACCTAGGGTAAGTATTATCAAGCTATCAAGAGCCACTCAAAAACCAGGAGAGGAGGTCAAAGGCTTCATTTCTTCTTTTAGGAGGTTAAGGAGTAGATGCAGAATTGTCATCCTAGAGAAGGGGTCTTTGTCAAAGTGGCCCTAAGGGTCTATTTGGATTGCACAATTCTGATATTTGAATAACATATAGAATTAAAATTAAATCAAAATTAGAATTGATTGTTTAAATAATTATTTAATATAGATTAAATATTTAATCATTTAATATTAAATGAGGGGAAAGAAGGAGGGGGACAGGGAGAGGGAGAGAAAGAGAGAGAAAAAAGAATTGAAATTGACAATTCTTACGAGGAGGGCTAAGGATTGAAGCATGCCTAATTATAATTCCAAAGAATTGGCCATGGAATTAGAATTGTAAATCCTGTTGGTTAGCCAAACAACGAAAATTAGAATTGATTGGGTCCAATTCGACAATTCCACAATTCTTGGCTCAATTCTTAGACATCCAAACGAGACTTAACCAAATATGGCCATAAATTAATGAAGCTTTTTTTAAAAAAAAAATAACCGCCCATAAATTAAAACATGCATCAACTAGATCTCCTTAAAAATAGGTGTCAAAAACTTGATAAAACCAAATTTAAAATTTTGTATTCACTAATCCCAAAACATAAGAAATTTTAACCATCAATAATTGGATAAAAAAAATATCCTAACAAATACATGTCAACACATTAAAAAAAGTCGAAAAAATATAATATTCAAAATTGTTGAATAAATTCTTACTGAAACTCGTCAAAAACTTTGTTATATTATTTAAATACTTCACGATACTGTAAAAATAATTAAGATTTTCATGTAAGTTTCATTCAAGTTTCCTTACATCATTGTTCACATTAGTTTTTATAATTGTAATAATTTTTTATAGGTTGAAATAGTTTTCAAACTTGATTAAAACTAAGCTATATTAGATAAAATTGGAATTTAAGATTGTAAATGATGTTTTATAACAATTTTGAAACTTAATTGAAATTAAACTAGATATTAAGATAAAAATTAGAATCTAATAATATAAATAACTTTTTATAGGTTGAAATAGTTTTGAAACTTGATTGAAACTAAATTAGATGTTAAGATAAAAATTAGAATCTAAGAGTGTAAACATATTTCCAACATTTTAACAAAATGTACCTATAAAATACTGAAGAAAATGCAAAGAATAAGGAGTTGCTGACTATGTGTTAGTTTTGATTATAACAAAACGTATCTAAAAAAA
>CAODLS011205373.1:0-29615 GCA_948243855.1 Flueggea neowawraea
AGTAGATGCTGTTGAGACTTGCATTTGGAGTGTCAAACAAAGGGTTTCTTGGTCTGATGACGAGGTAGATTATGAGAGTAGCGATTCCAAAGATGATTAGAGTTAGACTAAAAATGAAACAAAAGATTGCACCACACCAGATAACAGGGTTGGTCCGTCGAGGTCCAGGATGTTGTAGTAATGATTTGATGTTAGAATTTGTGGGTTGGGATGCTGAATTGGGTTGGTTTCTGGGTTGTTTTGAGATGACAATTTGGTTAGGAGGGATTGGAAGTGGTGGTGGAGGTGGAAGTGGATTTTGAAGCATTTTTTACAAAATTTTAGTGCTTTCAAGAAAAATAAACCTCAAAGCAAAAAATGAGGAGGAGAAGGGATTCATTAAAGTGATATTTATCTTTAAAATTATATTAAGATTTTGGTAGTGGAAGAGGGAAAGAAAAGTAAGAAAAGAAGCTTTGATTTTGCAGGAAGTGGACCAAGATGTTAGTCTACGAGATTGACAACAGGCATGTTTAGGTTGGCTTTAAAAAAAGTTATATGGTTAATTTTACCTACAGTCACTGAATTTTGTTAATTTGTTTAACTCGGTAATAAAAGTGAGATTTTGTTTAAAATTGTCGCTTAACTTTATTGATTTATTCAAAATGTCACTTTGGCCGTTTCTAATTAAATCCGGTGACAAAAATAAAAATGGGGTACGCACATGTATTTTTTAAACTTGCTATGACACGTAAACAATTCTAAATACATTAATTTTTTTAAACACTTAAAAATTCCCAAATTGTAATAACTTAAGATAAAAAACTTAAAAATGACTTACAAATAAAAGCATATAACATTTACTTTCATTATTTGAAACGTAAATTACATAAATCAATTATATATTAACAAATTATATATTAGAAAATAAAAAAAATATCTTTTTTATATTATAATATATAAAAAATATTGTTGAATGTTAAATGGAGATATTTGTTTAACATTTTTATTTAGCATATGTGTTTATGAATATTTTAGATCTAAAATACATATTCTATGCTTTTTTAATATATAAATTATTATTTTTTGATCTATTTTTTGTTCTATAAAAAATAAATACCATTGGTATACATGTCAGTTGAATGTGTTAAAATAATATATTTTATAAAAATATTTTTTTAGTAAATTGAGAGATAAAGTTTGTAAATAATTGTGGATTAATAAATTGAATAGATTATATAGTAAAAAAATAGAGATTTTATAATTTTTAATCCAATTTATAAGTGTCACTTATCAAAAGCACATTGATAAATGTCATTATATTTAATGATGTACACATTTTTCTATTGATATAAAAATATGAACAAATAATTTTATTGTACCACTATTGAGTTTTTTTAAATAAGTCCAAGTTAGAATTTTGATTGAAATAAATTTGAGTTGCATCGGCGATTTAGATTGGACTGTTGTATTTTTAATGTGTTCTAAATTCTCGACTTTTATTTGTAAGTCTTTTTTAAGTTTTTTATCGTAAGAGATTAAAATTTGAGAATTTTTAACTATTTTAAAAAAATTAATGTGTTTAGAATTGTTTATGTAGCATATGACAAGTTTAAAAAACACATTGTGTACCCCATTTTTATTTCCGTCACCGGATTTCATTAAAAATGGGCAAAATGATTTTTTTGAACAAATCAAGAAAGTTTATTGATAATTTTGAACAAAATCGAACTTTTATGACTGAGTTGAATTGAATTACAAAGTTCAGTGACCATAGATAAAATTAACCCAAAGTTATAAAATCTCAGATGTTGTGTTTTGAATTTGCTTTTGTTGCTTTTGAATGCATAAGTTGCCATGAGTAAGGAATTGTAAGGAAACTGGCTCAACTTTATTGTGTATGGCTTATATTAAGAATCCTTTACTTTCTGATACACACAATCATTGGTTTTGAACTGTGGAAATGTGGGTTTTCCTCGTTAAGGAAACTACTTAATGAGAAAGTAACCTAACTAATATCCTTGCTTTTTCCAACATAGGTATTGAAGTTAGTTTAAGAGAATTTTACACTTTAGAAAAAGTTCGACCCTATACAAACCCATAATCTCAATAAGTAGAAAGTTTTTATTACAATGAACTTCCACGTATAGGAGAAGAAGGTTAGCTTGCAAGTAAAAAATATATAAATTAACCTTATCTATGCCAATATACAATATACCCTGTAATTTCTTACATTTATGCATGTAAACAGTAATATTATCTGAGTTGACTAATCTATTGATTTCAAGTTGACTAATCGCCCTTATATTTGATGTTTGATACACATGTCAAATTTCCCATAATCCTGATTGTCCCAGAAAAACCAACACCATCAAGTTTTCACAAAATTCTAATTCAATTAAAAAATAAAAAGGAGATATACAGTGTCCATAAATGTAATTATCTATAAATTATATAAATTGATGGCAACAATAAAAGGATATAAAACCAGAAAGACACAGAAGCAGTCTCAACAGCAGCACACGTCCAAGACACAGCAGCAACACAAAGCAGCAAAACTGCAAAAAGAAAAAAGAACAGAAAAGAAAAAGAGAAAAAGAGAAAAAGAGAAAAAGAAAGAAAGAAAGAAAGAAAGAAAAGTCTTATAAATTGGAACTGAAAATTAATGAAATTGAAATTAAAAGGAAAGAAAAGAATAGTGAAATAAAAGGAGAGGTTAGAGTCTGACTGACCATCCTTTCCAGAAGTCGTCACCCTTAGTTTTGTTTTCTGCAGAAGTCATGTGTTGTGGTGGAGGGTAAGTGGGATAGCCAACAGGTGGTGGTGGTTGTTGTTGCGGTGGTGGATATGCCGTAACAGGTGTCGGATACATTACTGCAAATCAAGATTTACTTATGGCAACTAGCTACTTATAGCGATTAATCACAATAATATGCAGAAAAAAAAATGACTGCTTTCATATTTTGTGCTTTCTGTTTTTTTCCTTCTCCTGCAGGGAACTCAAAATTTCAACTATCTTTGTAGCAATATATTCGTTCAGTCATATTGCACATGACTATGTGATTGTTTCAAGCAATGTTGCACATTCGTTATGCAAGCATATTGCAGTTTTTAGAACAACATTCTAATCTTTCTATTTTTTTTTACTATACAATATATCCATATTCGATCTTGTTAATGTTGAATTGATTTTTTTTTATCAAGATACAAGCCAAAACCTTGAAGGAAGTGATATCAAGCTAAAAATGGACGAAATTATGGAGGAAAACTAGCTGCTGGGTGGACACGGACGTGCCCATAAGTGTGACACTGCCCGTATGCAAAGCTGAAAACGAAAAGGAAGATTTTTTGTCAAAACAGTGAAGGACACGGCCTGATACACGGCCATGTCTCAGGCCGTGTGTTGTGCGGTTTCCCACGAAAACAAGATTTTGACCGTGTTTTGCTTGGTTTCGTCTGTGTTTGGATGTTTTTTAGGGTTTCTCCCTTCCTATTTAGGCTTGTATTACTTGTAAACTATAAAAGGGGGGCTTGAGAACGTCTTGGGTATGCTTTTGAACGCCGTTGTAAGTCGTTGTGCTTGTTTTTGACTCTGAATAGTAGAATTACTTGTGCTCTGCCCGTGAACGTAGATAGAATTGATCGAACCATGTAAATCTTGTGTTCTTGTGTGATTGCTCTTTGTCATTCCGCATTTACTTCTAACGCCTAATTTCCTAAAAAGTGGTATCAAATCCACATAAGTTTGTTCAGAAACTCCTGGGTTCATTCTGCAGAAAGAAGATGTCTTCATACAAATTCGATATTAAAAAATTCAATGGGTGGAATGATTTCACACTGTGGAAGCTGAAGATGAAGGCGATTCTGGTTCAGTAGAAGTATGGGGAGGAAAATTAAAGGTGAAGAGAAATTATCGGTAGAACTGACAGCGGCACAGAATGCGGAGACTGTGAAGAGAGTATATAGTGCAATTCTATTGAGTCTGGCTGATGAAGTCTTGAGGGAGGTAGCTGATGAAACTACTGTAGCAGGCTTGTGGCAGAAGCTTGATAGTAAGTATCAAAAGAGATCCCTGTCGAACAAGGTTTATCAGAAAAGATTGTTGCATACCTTGAAGATGTCAGAAGGCATGCAGATAAAAGAACATCTTGATAAATTTAATAGGATTGTATTAGATTTGAAAGGTGTTGGTGTTGAAATTGACATTGATGATGATGATCAAACTATATTTCTATTATATTCATTGCATGAATCATATAAGAGTTTTGTTGATACTATCATGTATGGTAGAGATGAAATTTCTATTAATGATGTGAAGGATGCTTTGTTGTCTAAAGAATTGAAGAGGTTAACTTCTAGTTCGGGTGGAGACAAAGTGAAGTTCGAGTTAACCGTGAGTAGAGACAATAGAATGGGAAAGAATCATGGTTTGAGGTGTTATCACTGTAAGGAGATGAGGTACATGAAAAAGAATTATCCACATAGGGGAAACAGTGAGAGATCAAGGGCAACAATAGTTCAGAATAATTTTGTGAGGTTTCAGGATAATTCTGATGAGGGGGAGAGCAATGAAGTTTTGATTCTTACTTCATATAGATCTGAAAATAGCTGGGTTATTGACACTGGTGCAGCTTATCACATGACTTTTTCCAGGAAGCTATTTGATTCTTTTAGAGAATGGAAAGGCAGTGTGAGATTGGGAGATGGTGAGAAGCTGAGTGTTGAAGGTAGTGGATCTTTGAAGATCAGGATGCATGATGGAATGGTCAGAAAACTTGATGTTTGGTATGTCCCGGGGTTGCAAAAGAACTTAATTTCTGCTGGTGCTTTGGCTAAGCATGGTTATGTTTTCTCTAGAAGAGGTGGAGGAATTTGGGTGTGCAAAGGTTCTTCGTTGGTGATGAATGGTAAATTGCATAATGGCATTTATACCTTGATTGGTATCTTGGTAATTACTAATGGTTTAAGGACTGTTGTGAGTTCTACTGAAAAACGGGTGGAGTTTGTGATCGAGACTCTGGAACAAGCAAATATTGATCAGATTGATTAACGAGGGCTAACAACAAGTGAACCAGTACATGGTAATTATGTTGGTGATTTTCAAAAGCAGTCATTGGAAGACACAAGAAATATGCAGTGTGTTAGGAGTGGATGGAAAGCTAACTAGTGATGGCAAGTCCGGGTTGGACTTGGCTCATTGTTGCAGGACTTGAGGCCCTTTGGGGTGGTATGGCAGATGAGTAATTCGGGATTCAGAGTTGGATAGGAAAAGAAAATTTACTTCAAGGTGGAAAATTGTTAATGTTGAACGATTTTTTTGATCAAGATGCAAGCCAAAACCTTGAAGGAAGTGATATCAAGCTAAAAAATGGAGGAAAACTAGTTGCTGGGTGGACACGAACGTGCCCACGGGCGTGTCACTGCCCGTGTGCAAAGCTGGAAAGGGAAAGGAAGATTTTTTGTCAAAACAGTGAAGGACACGGACTGATACACTGCCGTGTCCCAGATCGTGTGTTATGCGGTTTCCCACGGAAACGGGATTTTGACTGTGTTTTACTTGGTTTCGTCCGTGTTTGGCTCTCTCATGCCCGTGTCTTCATAACTGAAGGTGTTTGGACGGGTTTGAATGTTTTTTAGGGTTTTTCTCTTCCTATTTAGTCTTGTATTACTTGTAAACTATAAAATGGGGGTTTGGGAACGTCTTGGGTATGTTTTTGAACGCCGTTGTACTTGTTTTTTACTCTGAATAGTAGAATTACGTGTATTCTACATGGACGTAGATCGAATTGATCGAACCACGTAAATCTTGTGTTCTTGTGTGATTGCTCTTTGTTATTCCGTATTTACTTCAAATGCCTAATTTCCTAATAGATCTATTTTTCAATTTACTACAAACAAGCACAGATTGATGAAATCAAATCTAAAATATTTATCACAAACTTACCAGCACCTTGTTGCTGATCGTGGTGATCAGCCATTTCAAGGACGACTATATTGATCAATAGCAATGAAAACAGGACAGGACTTAAAGAGTGAAAGACAAGTAATTAAGCAGGAATAGACTCTGAAACTACTATATATGTTGTGCATGGACCTGACTAGAGGGTTAACCAAAGACTTTTTCGGCCTCTTGGACGGGGTTCACTTGGAGTCGGCCATTTTATGCTTCTCAATGTATCATTCAATGCCGGACTTTCGTCCTGATGTGTTTATATTGCAAAAAAACACCTCGGAATAAAACAATTAACGGTTTATCACCTCTTATAAATGCATTTTTTGATATCCAAATGCTTACTCTTTGAAAATAAAGTTTTGTCTGGATCAATACGTTAACCATTTCATCATCACAATGTCACATAGAATTGAGGATGAAAACAAAGACTTCTGATTGTTCTCAATTCAAATTGAAAGCAAGTGAGTTCGCACCACAATCACAATTTACAAAGTCCTCTACATGGGCTCAGAGCATGTTGCACGTATGGCCTGGTTATAAAGTAATCTAATCTCTACTATATATACATGGGCAAACATATTTTTTAGGCTTAGACATGACCCATATTCGTGATCAAGCTCAACTCAATTAAATTTCGCCCATCTATCTAAAGTTCAAAACTAACATTAACATAGATTAGCAAGTTTAATATGTTGCTTAAGGCCGCGGGTTCAAATCTCCAATTACAAAATTTTCCCGTGTATCGCCTATAAGTAGAAATTAGTTGAACAAATAGCAAACGAAAATTAATCAAATAAACAGAGTCTGTTAAAACGATGGTGGAATGAATGAGGAGTAAATAAAAGAAGAAACAACAGTTGCTATCAGTGACTGTAAATTAAGGAAGATATAAAAAAACATGCATGGACTGTCTGTGATTAGTTAGAGAGAAATTGTAGGAATATTGTTATGGCCTACATACCTACTAATTGCAGTAGTCATTATTGGAAGGTGCATTCTGGTGGCTCCAGTACACAGACCACAAACAATTGTTTAGGAAATGAATGTGAAATGACTTGTCTATCTATGTGGGGGAGGGGGGGGGGGAAGAAATCTGGTTTGCACATGGATGCTCTTAACTTAAACACAGAAGGCCTGATGTAACACAGTTGGGATCCTCCATGCACTCAGAGTCTCAGACCAGACAACATGCATGCGAGAGACCACAGACAAAATGATAAATTCATTACTGTTCATTATTGTTTTACAAAAGCAATTCAAATTCACATATTAAGGAATACATTTAGAATTAAGAGATTTGATAAAATTATAAGGTTTGGATGAAGTTGTTAATTTGAGCAAAATTTCTTTGACCAACTCTCAAACCTTCTAAAGCAAATAGAATTATGGTTGGATGAACATAGACCATAATGTGCACGACCTAATTGTATGGTAATATGAATTTTTTACCCAATTAAGTCTTTCTAAGCAAATGAAAATTAATTAGGCAAACATAAACCATAAAACAGATATAAGAGACTTGTGTGGCTGTATTTTTTTTTGAAAGTCATGTCATCTATTTCTATTGTTTATTATTTATAAAACTCCTACGTATAACATCATATTTATAAATGTCCGTTGCTATTATTAATGTATGGTCCATGGAGAAATGTGTAATTGAGCAGAAACACGTTTGGGAAGTCTAGAATGAGTTGCCATGCATATTGAACCAGCCCAATTCATGACCTTGATGTTTCCAACTCATCTTTGCTCTCACGTCTCATTCAGTATTCTGAAAGTGAAGTCACATTTTTCCATCAACTAATCGATTTGAAAGAAAGAAAGATTGAAGATTTGGGGAGTGAATAAATGTACAAAACAATATCAATTCAGTGAAGAATGGACAGAATCATGTACTCCTTATCTTTAACAAACGGGTCCACACACAAAGTGATCACAAACACACAAGGTATATATAAATCGTAAATCACCAAGTTAACTAACGGTCAAATTTTTATCTTGGGGCCAAGAGAAACAAAGCTAATATAACCTCTTTCCAAGCATCCTGAGAGCAAGTAAGGTATGTTTCCAAGACAAGAAATAATGATAGTTCAACTGACTCCAGCATCAAACGTTACAGCAGGTTGTCACCATCTATTATGCCTTTAGTTCCCCTAGCATGAAACGTAACAGTATGTTCCATCTCCGATACTACAAGGATACAGATTTGATTATGTTGGAGTCATTTCCAGAGTTAAGAAATTATGAATTCGATTGCATTAAAGTTATCTCCAGCATTAATTCAAAGTCACAAAATTCGATCTCCAATAAATGTACCAAAAATATACCATTAGTAGTATCTAACCCATTTACTATTTGAACCATCAAAAACAAGCAATTGCAATAAAATGTTAAAGAAAACAAAGCTTGACTAGCTCTCCAATTATTCATTATTTGTGTTATTTACTGAAAAGTGTGAGGCTGATACATTCAAAGAGAGGACTCAACTATTATTAGTGATTGCGAGTGCGATGAATAAGAGAATCCCACAAAAGAAAAGATTTATACATAAATTTAGAATTGAGAATCTCAAAATGTGTGGAGTCTTGGATGTGTTCGGAAATCACATGTAAAGTATATGTAACACCACCAAAAACTTTAAGTTGAATGGAAGAAAAGATAAAGAAAAGAGAGACATCACAAAAAGCAAAACACCAAGTCAAGGTGTGCAATACATTTTGCCCTAAAAAGAGGGGAAGCACAAACACACATGATACTTGATACCTCTCCTCATAATAAAATCATAATAATACCATCAAAACTACTATTTAAATTATAAGCTTATTCATCATGAACAAACATTATTTATTAAAAGTAGAGGTTTGAGTTGAAAAATATTTATTATTTTTCAGACAGAAAACTGTTAATTCTAATTTTATAAAAAAAACATTAAAAACCCATTAATATTCTAATTCTGATGCTATTATCCATTCTTTATGAAGAAAATCATTATATCCTTTTTTTAAGTTAATTGTGCTGCCCTAACTTCATCATGACTATATGCATTAAGCAATCATCAACGTCCAATTTAGTATCTTCTTTTTTCTTTCAACATAGTAAAGTAATCAAGAATGTAACAAGTTGGGTTGTGACCAATATTTATATCTCTTTTTCTTCTTTATATTGAACTTTTGTGTCTTTCAACTTTGCTTTCTATGTGTTCTTTTTTAATATTTCGGTGGTGGTTTAAACGAAAGTGTATGTGTTGATGGCTTTGGTGCATGCAATAATAGAGCTATTGAGAATAAAAGAGAAGTTTGAAGAAAGGTGATTAAGAGAATCCATCCATCCCTCTCTATTGCTACCCTTCATCTAATCTTCTTGTTGTGGGGTTGCTTTATCCATGGAGTTCACGGAGTTTCAAGATAATTTCTACTATTAGTTACCAATTCCAATTTCTTAACTAATTAATTAATTGTCGTCCATCACCAACACTTTTCTTCAATTCCAATTAAGCATACATTTTTAAACAATCAAACTAAAAATAATCTCTAGATGGTCTAGTTGAACTATATTTACTAAAAAAAAATAAAATATAGATGGACAAAATTCATCGATAAAAACATTAAATATGAGAAATATGCCAAATTTTAGGGTGTAATTAAATATATTGAAGTACTTAATATTGTGTGTTGAGCGCTGTAATTCTTAGTCACGTGGAAAATATTAAATGATCATTTTGATCCGAAATCACCTCCACGTTAATCAAAAACTAAGTCAAAAACATTTGCACAGTCTAATTTTCTGAAACATCAAGCTAGGTTAAGATGGACGGTCAAATAATTAATCCGAAAATGTATTGTTAATTAAGGTACGATTAAATCGAGAACTACAGAAATATTTACAAGATGAAATGGTGTTTATAATTTAATTTGTTAATTAAAGAGACCTAATGTCTCTACGGCCTGACTCATGTGGGTATTATCAAATATAATATAGTACATCAATCAATTAATTAATTAATTAGTTTATATAATAATGATACTCATGTGGGTGGGTGATATCAAGTACTATATGTTATAGTATTGCTAGTACAATTATTAGTATATTTATGCCTCCTCAAACGGTCCGCAGATTTGTGGAAACCTTAGTTGGCAGATTAATTAATTCTTAATTGACAATGGGGTAATACGACTAATTGTTGTACATTAATGAAATGACTGATTTATTTGTCGTTTTGTCTCCTTAGATGAAGTTAATTTGACAAATCTTTGGACAAGAGTGAAGTTACTAGATAATCATGATGAATTGTTAAAAAATAGCATGGGAAAGAGAAGGGAAGTTGCTTAATTTGATTAATTAATTAAAAATTAATTAGATCGCCTCGAAAGATCCACGTTGATTTTATAGTTTTAATATGGTCAAGTACCATATCAAATTGAATTAAAATTGCCATATGTTCTTGTCTTTGTGATGCAGTTGTATTTGTCGTGATTAAATATATTACCGTCCGATTAATCAGAATTATATAGTCGTGTAATTAATTTAATTAATCACATGAGTGTGGATGATTCCAACAATGCAATGTTTTCTACAATCATAACATACACCAATAATAATAAAAATTTAGGTAGGCCATCAGCAAAACAAGACAAACAAGTAAGGATATATATTTGAACATTTATAGAGTATGATTTAATTATCATCCAAAAAATATTCAATAACGTTGCTTTATATCGATCACAAATTAACTTTGTTGCTTTTTTCCCCTGAAAACTTCGAAGTTAAAATATAAATGCATCAAATTAATTACTTTAACGATGTGCCCTTAAAATAACTTTTTGAAAACAATAAGCAACTATTCCGATGAATTAGAGTAGCAATGGTTTTCTTCTTTTGAATAAGCGTTTTTTCTAATAGTCAAAATTCAATCTCAAACAAATTAAATTTTCTTATAAAATGTGATACTAATTATTAAATCAACGCGGGGTTTATTTTTCAGCTAGTCATTTTATTTGTTTTTTTCAAAAAATAAATTTTTGATCTCTTACATATTGTTGGAGACGATATCGGTTTTAATGAGCTATAAACATAACAGTAAAATCACATTGGTGTTAACATTTAGTAATTAAAATTATTTGGAAAATCACAATTAGAAAAAAGAAAAAGTTCAACTTGTAACGTACACTTTAATGGACCGTACTATGCTTAGAATCTTAGCGTAGTGGGAATCGAAGCAATTAATGTGATGTAGATAAAATTAAATGAAGTTGAAAGGAAGGGTGCGAAGATGAGTTGCACTGCATTTGGGGCAGGGCATAGACAACCAAACTGCGCATCAGGTTTTGGATAGACATAGTTAGATCTAAAGGTGCAATAAATCCATAAATATGCCCACAAAACCACAGTGTACAATTATTTTTGTATGCCCTACAACAATTTCTAGGTATGCATAGTTATGGCTACAATTAATGCCATAATTTGCTTGCATGGTCAAATTTTGACAACACAAAAACTTCATTTAAAGCCAAGAAATCTAGCTAGCCTCTCATGTTGAAAAGTTCATCCAATAGTATAGATTGAAAAAGGTTTTTGGAAAAAATTTTGCTTGAAATTGTTAATATTGTGACTGATTAACAATTCAACATTTCTATATTAGCAATATTCTTGCTGCTTCCTTAAATAAAGTCCTAATTTTAGACTTGGCGTTCAAGTTGTCACTCAAAGATTGTAGTTTAGTGGTCTTAAAGATCTAATTAGACGTGTGGAAAGATATACCTAATTGAAACAATTATGCAAATTAATAGGGTTTGTTTGTTTACTAATATACTCTCTTCGTCTCAATTTAATAGGCACTAACTAATTTTTACGTGAATTAAGAAATAGTTGTTTTAGTAGTTAAAATCATTTAATTTTATACTATTTTCTATTTATGACATTTGACTAATTATATTTTTAATTAATAAATTAGTTAAAACAAAGATTAAATAGAGGCAAACTTGTAACTTCGTTAATAATAAATGCAAAAAAAAAAAAGAATGTCTTTATTTTGGGGCATTCGAAATATAAAATATGTCTATCAAATTGGGACGGAGGGAATATTAATTTCATATCTTCAAGAATGTATATCCTGCAAAATACTGAATAAATATCGATATATATCATGTTAGTTTAGCTATTAAAATATTGGTTTTAAACAAATTTTATTTGTTAAAAGACGTGTCATTTTATTATAAAAATATACATGCACATATGTTAATGGTAGAACCATATTAGCATAATGTGTTTTACGACTTGTCTCTAGTATAGAAGGATCGAGAGTTTGATAGGAACAAAATAAAAGTAGCTACTTAAAATAGGTCAAATATTTTACGAATTTAAGCTTAATTGATAATTCAGCAGTTACATATCGTTTATCAATTCACGAGTTCGTCATGGGGTTTGAAAGATTAGCCAAAAAGTAGTTAGGGAAAGATTGGTGTGTGATAAAAGAGGATTTGGTCAAATTGGTTAGTGTCAATAATGGAGGTCAAATTGTTTATGAATGAAAATAGGCTCTAAATGTGGAAATCAAATACCTGAGAAATTGTGAATGTCAATGGAAATCTTCTGGCTACGGAATTGAAAAAAGTAGTGGGTATGGTCTGGCAAAACTTAAGGCGGTCAAATAGGTACAATAATATCTTTTTTCTATTTTTAAGGTTAGAGAAAATTGAATTTGCTTAAAACTAGGTTTTGTGTTGAGAAGTTACGACCTACTCTGTTATTCCAAGTCTATGATGATGATGTCTATCTTATGATCCCTACTAAATTGACTATACATTAATACAGTTGTGACACTGGGGCTCTCAACAACAATACCCTGATAAGTCGCTGCGTCTAGATTTTTATCTTGAGAATTTTCAATCTCAATATCTTCATCGAGAAAAAGAAATTTTAAAAATGGTTCGCATTTCTATATTTACATTTTACTCCCACGGTCTTCTAGATTACATTAATTTTTTAAAGTTTGCTTAAATAAACAAGTAATATAATGTAATGGAATAATTCAAATAACAATGAACACTTTGTGAATTGAAGTATTACAATATTACAAATTCGAACTTCAAAATACAAAGTTTCTTTGAGCCGAACTTAAACGATTGATTGGTCTGAGGCTATCGACAAAAAAATATTTCTCTAAGTCACTTCCTGATGGTTAAAATCATAAACAATTATCGTTAGATTTACTAGTACAATAGAGTTGCATATCTAGGTGGACAAAGAAATACATTTGTGATGTTCAATAAATTATTATTCACATAATTCATGGTGATTTCCAACTTGTGGATCCAACTAACAGCTAGATTTCAATAATGAAACCAAATCTTGACGGTGAAAACATTTCTATTTTTCATTTTTCTTTCCAAATGTCATTATCATCAACCGTCAACAAACAACTCTCACTACATCACATTTCTTCACCAAAATTAAGAAAGTATTTTTTGAAAAATCTATGCAACAAACAAAACAAGAGTTACAACTTACAACAATATGTCCACACCCGGAAGATCAGCCACGTGGCGAAGAACCCACGAGCCCAAAACGTCTCCCATACGACCAGCATGAATTAACATGTCCTAAAATCGAAAGCAAACAAAAAAACAATTAAATAATTATTAAAAAAGGAAAGAAACTGCCAAAAGTGGCCCCTGTTTTGGGTATACCGTACCCTTCCCCTCTCTCAACGCCCGCTTATAAGCGTCCTTTTTCCTTCGCAACAATCCAATCTAACCTGTTACTGGGGACCCACTCTCTTTTGTCTTTTTCGTATTCTTCTTTTATGTTACTGTATGACGTGGACCCCACTTCCCACCGCCACCTCTGACCTGCCGGTTCCCTTGTGCCTACGTGGCATATCTACGTCTGCATCGATTACGTGGCGCATGCTGTTGTATGTCAGTTAATACGATGTGCCTAGTAAATTTTGCTTTAGGATCGCCTTCGTTTGTAGGTTTTTGTATACTGGGGAAGAACAGTAACAGTATCCTCTTTTTAAAAAGAAAATGCTAATATTCCGGAAATAGCCCGAGGCAGGAATTACGGGATGCGGCAGAAGAAATCTTCTGGTTACAGAAAATGGAGTCAAGTTCAGCTTCTGGTAACCGAATCCAAAAATAGACAAAGGAACCCAAACAACAAAACAGATCCCTCTCGCTCTCTCTCTCTATCTCTTTCAGTCTTTCTTTTGCCTCCACAAATATATTTTTGTTTTGATTCTCTCTCTATCTCTAGACCAAACCAAACCCTAAATAAACCCCACCATCCACCTTTGCCAACTCTACTACAAAACTTTCTTTCATTTCTCTCTTCTCCTCCCATTCTCTCCTTCTCTCTTTAACCCAACACATAACAGCACTAACTCTTCTTAAGAAACCAAACTCTCTTCACCAAAGAGACTCAATCTTGATAACTTCTAATGGCTGTTGAGGCTCGCCATCTCAACCTCATCTCTCCTCAACTACTAGGCACCACTAGGTAGGTGCTTGATTGTATATAAAAGCTAGTTTCTTTCACGTGGAAGATTGGTTCTTGAATCTGATCGAGATTGATTTTTTGTGATGGATTTCAGGGAAATACTGAATCCCACTGGAGCAACTACGAATACGTATAATACCCAGATGGGATATGGCTTACCATTGTCGGGAACCACCACAGAGACTCTTCTTCCTATGTATAGCTCTTTGATTACAGATTCAATTCCGGTGAAGACGCCGATCAAATCAGAGAGTGGTTTAACGTACAATCTCACGCATCAACAAGCTGTCTCAAGAAAACGTTCCAGAGACAACTCCGTGGTTAACAACTCTCTCTTCTCTTACTCTGGCAATTATCATCAATCTAACAACAAAACTGCTGGTTCTTGCAACACGACGACTACTCCTTTCTCTTTTCTCGGCCATGATCTCTCCCTCCAGATCCAACAACAGCAACTCGACATCGACAACCTTATATCCCAACATGTACGTATCAATAAGTGATCGAAATTCACTTAAACTTCGAAAATATTGTCTTTTGTAACTGTTGATGGTTTTGAATTAATGGGTCGACTTTTTTACAGATGGAGAAGGTAAAGATGGAGATTGAAGAGAAGAGGAAGAGACAAGCGATAAGAATAATGGAGGCAATAGAGGAAGGAGTGGCGAAGAGATTAAGAGCCAAAGAAGAAGAAATAGAGAAGATTGGGAAGCTAAATTGGGCTTTGGAAGATAAAGTCAAGTCTCTATGTATCGAGAACCAAATTTGGCGTGACTTGGCACAGACCAACGAAGCCGCCGCCAATGCTCTCCGGACCAACCTCGAACAAGTCCTCGCCGCGCAGGTTAAGGATAGTGACCGTACCGGCACAGGATTAGACGACGAGGCAGCAGCCACTGCTGACGCGGACGACGCACAATCCTGCTGCGGCAGCACCGACGGCGGAGATGGTCATGAAGAGGAGTGGCCGGAAAGGCGCATGTTAGCAAATGCGACGGTAACGGCGTTGACAAACGGTAGGTTGTGCAAGAATTGTAGGAAGGAAGAGTCGTGCGTGTTGCTGTTACCGTGCCGGCATTTGTGCTTGTGTGCCGTTTGTGGGTCGAGTTTGGCTGCTTGTCCCATCTGTAAAGCCACCAAGAATGGCACTTTTCATGTTAACATGTCATGAAGAAATAATTAACCAAGTAATTAATCAAAAACACCAACCCCAAAAAAAAGAGAGAACATATAATCCATGTTCATTTTTGGACTATTTTTGTTTTAGTTTAATTAATATGATGATTCTTTCATTGCTTTCCACAGCTTTGTTTTTTAATGTTCTTTGATTAATTTACACTTTCAATTTGCAACTTCTTATGTTGACTATTCGCCTAATATATGCCTAACTTTCACAAGTGAATTAGGAAATGCGGTGGCACCAATCATACTGATTTTAGATTCGAGTTTTTGCCAATTCTTGTTAATCATATGTAGTCTTGTAAGCACCTCTGCTCTACATTAGGCCTCAATTATATCTCTTCTTATTTTTTTTTATTTTAGGATAAATGGGGTTTCAAAGGTATGAAAATTATGGCCTTATCCTTTAAATAATTAAAAAAATAAATTTATATTAGAGACAATTTTGAGGATGGATTAAGGAGGAGCAAATTAGGGAAGATCTGGCACAAGTTAAGGAGAAGTTTGTTTGCACATATTGGGAGTTAAGGCAAGAATAGAAGAGGTGGGGTCAGAGAGAGCGCTGAAGGTGGGACCCCAGCATCTACCCGACGCACTGAGCAAACTAATTATGCTTGCACGGCGAGGGGATCCAACTATAGATTTCCGGTTGCATCGACTTTTTTCTTCAAGTCCAATTATGGTTTAAGTAAAGAGTTCATGTTTTTAAAATGAGTCCATTTTTTTTATTTAATCACTCAATTTTTTATATTTATTTAAGTTGGGTAAAAGCCTTTTCGGAAGTAAAATGTTTTCTACCGAATTATAAAGTACGCTTGTTGCGACTTTTGCATACAACAAAACTCTTTTTACCGGTTTGAATTCAAAGCTTTAGTTAAAGGAGGTACTCATAAGGAGGGTAAAAATGAGTTGGTATAAAGATTGAGTACTGATGTAGATGAATATGTAGAAAATTATGGTTGATTTGGGGGGAGTGATAATAATAATAATGAAGTTGGTGGGAGGAGACAAGTGAAGAAATGTGGGGATGTGAGGGCAAAATGGTGGGCTTGTGGGGGAAAGTCGCGCGTGGGGTCAACGAAGGAGTGAGAGTGACAGGTTTGAGGCAAAACCTGACACGTCGGACTCGCGCAAATGTCGCTGTTATTGTGCGGGCCTCCTCTTTCTCTCTCTCTCTCCCGTGCGCACACCCAAACGCACCTTACTTTTTTTTATTGTTTCCTTTTTCTTTTCTAAATAGACACGGCCGATAAATTAGTTCTTTTATATATCTAATCTTCATAATTTTATTTTTTGCAAAGACAGATTAAAGCGTTCTTGATGTGATCAAGACTTATCAAATTATTTGAAATCTAACTAAATTCTACTATATGTTAATTACGGGCTCATTCGTTGATAACAACATTTAATCTATTTTATAAAACATATAATATTTTATTAAAAGATGACTCATTTCTTTATGTTTTTACTATTTATTCTTCACTAATCATTATAAAAATATTATATGCTGTCAAAACGAGCCTATAATATCAGGAGGATTATTTTTAAAATTATAAAACACGTAAATGATCTTGGTATTAATCACTATTTTCGAATTTGTGTTTTGATAACAGGTAATAGGTTTGATTAATTGGTTAATTAATAGTTGGAAAAATGACAAATTAAGGTAAAAGAAGAAGGAAATGGGGGCCAAAAGAGGGAATGGGAAAGGTTGCAGAGAGGAATATAGATAAGACCTAAAAAAAAAAAAGAAACAGAGATTGTTGCCAAATGCCTGTCTCTGCCATCACTCTTTTCTTCCTTGCCGTCATCTGCACTACCACCCTCCCTTTTATCTCAACTTCTACTTGCCCATTTTGACTCCACTTGTTGTTTCCCTTAACCACCTACATAATCTCCGAATTTTATGTAAATTAATCAATTATGACTACATTATAAATTAGTAGATTAACATACCGCTTATCAATAATTTTAAATTAGTTTATTATACAGTGAAAAAGTGGAAAAAATAACATACTTTTTAGATTCAAAATGGAATAGTGTTATATTCGATGAATATGTGAAAAACAAATATACTCGAAACGTTCATTGTTATCGAATTTATTCTGACAAAAAAAATAATTCGATAATTAAAGCAACGTAATTTTAAAAAACATTCGATAATTAAGATCACTTTTCTCGGTCAACTTAAACTCTACCTTGAAGTAAGGTTTAACAATTGATGGAAACTCTAAAATAGTGAATGTGAAGCGAATTAAAATTGATTATTTAGGATAAATTTTTGGAAAAATAATAAAGTGGATGAGAATGGTATTAACCACTAAGAATGGTATGAAGAAGGGATGGCGCAGGTTAGCGGGGGATGGGGCTTGTTTGTTTAATGGGAAAAGCGAGGCGGTGTGGGGTGGGGTGGGGGTGGGGGTGGGTTGAATTCAAGGAGGCCAGTCGTATGCACGTTATTGTGCTGCCTCTTTTGTCGCTGTCGATACAGACTTTAGAGTTATTAAGAATATGACTTGTTAAGAATTAGTTTCACTGTCAAAATTCATTTGAGATCATAATAATAAAAAAATATGGTTAATCCAATGGTCAAATATGCATCTCTTATCACAAGATGATTTTAGAATTATTAGACTAGAACATAAATTTATCGCTAATTGCAACGTTAATTTCAATTTGCTATCAAATATTGACCTTAATGTTGATACTTAGTTTATAATTTATCATTTGTTTTGGTTATTTTCGTCTGTGTTGTGAGCCGTGATATGTTTGGGCAATAAAATGAAGGGACAGAGACCAGTGAAGGAGGGCTAGGGTTGAGCCAAACTTGGCATAAGAAAATTTCTAAATTTTCCCCACCGATAATGAACCTTCAATCTAACGTACTAGTTTGTTTAGCTAACGGTGGGTTGGTAAAGTAAGATAACACATTTTTGGCATTATACATCCTTTTTGATGTTATATCTGCCCATCTAATCTTAATATTAATATATACATATACATTAATCATGCATGCACTCCACGTAATGTGACAAATAGGTTTTTGCTCCATTTCAATGGCGTATTTTAGAATTTAATTTTCTTGATATAATACTATATAATATTTTTAACTATGTATAAAATCTTAACAGCTAAAACAAAATGATGATTCATATAATAGTACATGCAAAAAACAAAAGATGTGATGATACACAATAACGACGATGATGAACCAACTTTTTGGAATTGGTAGGCATTAATTTATCAATTATCAATGACGACGATGGATTTGGGTTAGAGTGGAGCCCTCTCGTTGATAAAGAAGGCCCTCCAGTATAGAAAAAAATATATATATAAATTTCTTTCATGAAGATTTTGAGTCGAAAATTAGGAATTTAGAATAAAATTCAGATGAAACGGGTTTTACCACTAGCAAAAGTCTTACTGATTCAAATTTAGATCGGATAGAAAATTGAATAACTTAATAAAAAAGGAACTTTTATATATAAACACAAAGAAGAGAATGAGGAATCTTGCAATTGAGGAGCAAATTTGATGGAAACAAAAGAGTTTTTGGATGAAGTTAGGCAACCTGGAGTTGTGATGAAATAGAATGAGAGGGACTTGTAAGTGTATGTAGTTTCATAAGCTTGTCCACAAGTATTTAGACTTTTTGTTGTTTTATTTTCATTTTTGACAAAAGAATAAGAGAGGTCTCAGTTACGTGTTGGCATTATGTGGGAGGCGATTTTGGCTTTTTCTTGAAAAGTGAATAATTATTGTAGACATTAAAATATATTTAAGGATTTCTTCCTTCGTAATAAATATTTTTTTATACTCATATTGACATGTCAAATTCAGTAACTTGTTGGCTATATTCAGACTTTAACGATCTTTTTCTGGCATAATATTTTATATTTTTATGTTTATTGATATTTTATAATTTTTTTTGTACGGCCTCAACAACTTATTCACAAAGAGGAGGCGAGAAACTCAATATTTTATAATATTTATCTTTGATGCAAGTTGTTATTCAATATGAACCGTTAATTTTCAAATAAATCCAAAATAAAATTAGGTCTTAGATATTTTTGAAAGGCATTTTTGGTGCTTTGAATTATGCAGAGAATCACAAAATTAATTTATTGTAATGCATGAATCACAAACTTGCAATACATGCATTAACAACAATGTTATTATCAAGGGACAGTTTTCAAAGGAAAATTGATACTCCGTTCGTCACATAAATTTTTTATGTCCCAAAAAAATGAGACTCTCTCTATTTTTTACCTTATTATTCATACTATACCCTCATTAAACTCTTTTGAGTTCCAATGCAAAAGAGATGATAAAGAGCTTTTTTTTCTACTAATAGACAACATTAATTACAACATGGTAAGGTTAAAAAATTAAAGCATACAACTCATTTATTCCCTCCATCACATAAAGATTGTCATCTTTCTTTTTATATAAAAATTAAAAAATAATAAATGAGATGCTATTTTTTACTTTTATATGCTTACTAATATAATAAATATCGTTAAAATTTTGTTGAATATAAAAAGTTTTCATCCATTAATGAGGGGTAAAAATGGAATTTATAACAAAAAAAATTAAATTTTATTTAGAAAGATGACAACTTTTTTAGGACAATTTAAAAAAGAATTGTGAACAATCTTTATGGAACGAAAAGAATAATATTTTTCTTAAACTCCTAACAATAAAAAAAATCTCATATAAAATGGGACGAGTATTAAATGACATTGAAATCAACCAACAATAAATTGGGTCTTCTTCAATTTGGAATATTACATTTGAGGATGAAATAATTGTCCTGTCCTCATATTTAAAAAAAAAAGAAAAAAAAAAGAGTAACCAAGTTGTTTACAAATCATATTCAATTCAACTCAATTCAAGCGTTTCTTTTCTAAGTTGCCCTTCAAAATCGCACACCAAATGGGCCAATTTTAGAAAGCATTGTTTGATTATGGAGACAAAAACCCCTAAAAATGGTCCTACGAAAAATATTCATTTTTTAAAAAAAAAATCAAAAGCTTGCATTTAATAAGGTAGAAAGTAACAAGGACTACACAGAAATAATTGGGAGATTTTCACTTGTACGATTTTTGGGCCCACCAAATGGGCCCCCACCAAGATCAGGACCATCTGTCCCTTCACGACCGGCATGCCCTTCTAAACACGTGAATCTGATTCCTAGGTTTTTTTTTTTATGTTTTAATTATTCCCCTTTTTATTCATCTAATTAATTTACTAAAAATAATTAATTCATTGCTTTTCCTTTTACGAATTAAATTAATTGAGACTTGCTATTGACTACATTGTGATAATAATTTCTTTTGGGAGAAAAAAGTCACTTGCCAATATAAAAGAAAAGGTCATTTTGTTGGGGAATCTAACCAAAAGCTCAAGAACAATTTTTTACTACAAAAATAAATGATACTCTCTAAATGATGTCTTCTATCAATATTATATGCAATAAACTAATAATTGAACAAATTGAAATTTAACAAGTGATTCGATATATTAATCTCAATGCATGCAGTAGAAAACATAAGCATAATTGAATCCTCTGCAACATATGTAAAGCTCATATGTATAATTCATTCAACTAGAGTTTAACTTAATTGAGTTAGCCCATGAGTAAGACAATCAAATCTTAATCGAATTAGACTTGAATCGATTGACCATCATGGGCGGACCACGTTTTTCTAATACCCACTCTTGGTGTGTTTTATTTTTTATTTTTAAATTTTTATTGCGACTTGTTATTTAGCTTTGGAGCACAATAATGTTCATTAGTGGAGATTATCTTTTCAATAAAAGAAAATATCATAAATTTGCTCCTTCTTTGGTTGCTTTTCTATGCCAATTAATTGTATGCTTAAATTGTGGGTGGTATTTATTAAGAAACTGAAATAATAAATTTATTATTTAAATATATTATTATTTTTAAAAGCTTTTTTTAATAACCTTTTTTTTTTCTGATAAGTCGTCTAATAACCTTATCAATCTATATATTATCTATTTGTGTTATTTATTATGCAAGTTACCTTAAATAAGTACTACTATTCATTGTCAACAAGTTCATTCAAGCTAAAATATTAGTTTTTTAATAGATTTTATTTAAATATTAAAAATCATCAAAACGGTAAAACTTCATTAATATTTTAATCATAGTGTTGTTGATTCTAAATTTTTAAAAGATATTTGACTGTACAAGATGAAGATAGTTTTTTTTTTTGGAAACTAAGAAACGAAAGTAGTATAAAATTAAATAAAGAAAAGATAGCTATCTTTCACTTGTTTCTTGATTGAATATTGTTATTATCTATAAGCATCACAATGCATGACCCATACAATAACGTATAGCCAAATTATTGAATGAATCATCCAATGCTCATCATGAATTGACCAATACTTTCTGTGTCGATTTAATTTTCACCTCACGGCTCTTCATTAATTTGATATCAAATCAAGATTGCTGTATCCATCTGTAATTTGCCCTAAAAGTTGGATTGCACAAGAGAAGAACGTATACTATGTACTAGAGTCCATTTCAATGAACTGTCAATGCAATGACACTTCGATTATCACCAATGAAATACATTTTTGGTCACCATCTTTTTTCGACTGTGTATGTGGAGGATGGCTTCAAATTTCATATTCTCTCACCCAATTTATATTTTTGTTTTACAAGGAACAACATCACACCTTCTCAATTTAATTAATGACCGTACTTGTCACCTAATTGTTCATATGTACAATCAATCCACTATAGCCAACTAGCTAGATCATATAATCCAAAAACATCATTCAATTCATGTCTTTTACTATATTTTTTGTTCATAATTTGTTTGATTTAAGTTCTAGTATGTGAATTAGTAATCGTTACGCTACTTAATTTTAGATGCTCGTAAAAAAGACAGTTGATGATTATTTATTTGATTTGAGTTCTATTATACGAATTAGTCATTGTTATGCTATGCTTGTAAAAAAGACAGTTGATGATCATTTGTAATACCAATCAGTTCGTAATATCTTATTAAAAGTCTGTTCAACCATTATCTTATTAATATAAGGTAGATACATTAAATTAAATACTATTGGCTAAACCAATTTGAACAAGTGTGTTCATGAATTTTTTTGCCTCCATTTGATTTTGAAACCATCAACTCGAGTGGTCGGCAATTAATAAACTCTTCTCTTTGTTTTTTTTTTTCTTTAATTTGTTTTGACCTAAAATTCGAGATACAATTGGCTCAAATTCGTTGGTTGGATAGACATTTTGTTTTTCTCATGTTATCATAACATGCGAAAGTAGTACTATGGCATTAGCTTATCTTATGATGAATTCGTGCAATTAAAAAAATGAAGACATAGATTAATCGTGATTAAGAAGGTCAATTTTGTGGATGACACCAACCTTGCATTAATGGTCGGATTAGTGCATAATTAGGGTGATGGAACCCTATATTCTAGCATTATTAAAGCTATTCGACAATGACCATGTAACATTTGACAAGTAATTATTAATACGTTGATTACATTTTTTAATGAAGAAAAGCAAGAGTTAAAAAATGGCATCTCTTTGGGGGATAATTGGGATTGTCAAAGGGGGAATTAAGTACTATTTTTTCTATGCATTGACACATACCATCAACGATGGTGTGGTTTGGTTGAGTGGTGCATTTCACATTGGAATCAAAAATTTAAAAAAAATTCTCTTTCGCCAAAAACAACAACCTAAACCCACGCAATAAATCAAATAATAGAATTCCAATAAATTTGTCATTTAGTGATTTTTCTTTGCTTAAATTACGAGAAATTTAGGTTTCAGATTGGTTTTACGATTTATATTAACTTAATCAATTATAAGAGACGAAAAACTCAGAATTTGCCGCCTTATGAAAAAAGTACTTCAACTGTAGAAATGTTAATTATCATTTGAGTTATCTTATTAAATTTGTTATTTAGTGATGAACATATACTATCGTCTTCTGTTTCTATCCGGAGTTGGATTTCGTTGGAGGCAAAACACCAAAAAGAAAATTAAATGCTAATGTTAAGAGGCAACCAACAACATTAGAATAGGCTCGTGTCTACTTCTTATGAATGGCAGAATGAGATTATTATTATTATTATTATTATTATTATTATTACTGAATAAATATATGTGAACAATAAAACTAGATAGAGCAACTTCAATGCATTGGTCCCCTTGTTATAAGGTATAGAATTACACATCAATTTCAAAGTGGGTCATATTCTTTTCTTTAACTTTTTCTCTTCTATCAGTACCAATAGACATAGATAGATGCATATCGCAACAAATACTAAATTTTGTACAAAATGCTTCTCAGTTCATACAAATAATGCCTCCTTTTCATCGTCACGTACACACCACGCACCCCTCCAAGCTTATGCCTTCCATGTGATATTGACTCTTAAACCAATATGCCATTTCCTTTTCTCAAGGGCGTTCAAAATGGAGGAACTAACAAAATAAGTTCGAGTAATCAATTGAGTAATCAATGACAATGGATTATAATCTATGGTTTTGATCCAATAATCAAATACGACATGGTTGTGAGAGTTGGGATTTTTTTGACCTGTCATGTATCGTTCTTCTTATAATTTTTGATGAAAAACGTTCGTTTTATAGTTCGCATCCACATGATTAATTCCAATAGTTCTTAGAGGTATGAGACTGACTTAAAAGGATTATTAGTTCAAGGGCTCGAGGTTATGACATTGTTCAAAATCTTCAATCCCAAAAGTATATATGTATTATATCCGTTGCCATTTGAGTTATTCATTAAATTTTACTGTACGTAATATGTTATAACTTTAAAAATAAGTGTTATTCTCTTTATATTTCTTTTATTATACAATTTACAACAAGTTTGTGCCATCTAATTTGTAAAAGCAAACATCTTAAATCAAAATCAAACTAGTAAGTTAAACTGGTATATTAATATGCCGAATGAAGCCAACAACCCTAGATTTCTTTTGTGTCAATTTAGGTTGTCCATATTGGTAATAAAGACCAAGTTGGAAATAGAGAAGAGGTGGACCAAGGCAAAGGCAATGGAGAGAACCAAAGCATAAAATATGAATCCAATCAAAGAGGCAAGGAATGGGGGCCATGATGGGAACCCCAACTTTCTTCCCTTGCGAAAGGGGGCACTCATCTTCATCATCAACCTTACAATCAATTTTGTTGCTTCTCCTTTTC
This sequence comes from Flueggea neowawraea, assembly GCA_948243855.1. Classification (NCBI taxonomy): domain Eukaryota; kingdom Viridiplantae; phylum Streptophyta; class Magnoliopsida; order Malpighiales; family Phyllanthaceae; genus Flueggea; species Flueggea neowawraea. The sequence continues at coordinate 24,843 of CAODLS011205373.1, forward strand.
TTTTCTCTTCTTTTTTGTTTTCTCTTCTCTAATTAATACCTTTTGTTCTTTCTCACTTTACTTGATGTCCTCACTTAAGCATATCACAAGCCAATTGAGTAGGGGTAGGTCAAACTCAACTTAGGTGAGCCCCAAACTCTTGCATTTTTCAACAAGTATATGATACATATAGCTTCATAACATATAACTTCAAATACCATATAGGTCATTGTGTTCCATACTTAATGCTTAATGGTATTCAACAACTTTTATGATGCCAATTGAAAGGAGAAAATTTTTTCTACCTATCTCTTTAAAGTTGAAGTATTAACGATATCTGATTTCTCAATATCTTTCGATCTATTATATTATTTAAACTAAGTAAATGAAATAATGATTAATGACAAGAACATATTACCTTTTGAGGCTCTAAGAATCAAAAATCCACAAAAGAAAAAGAGATGGGAATAAACCATTATTCACCTAGAAATCATATCTTAAACAAATATTAAACTTTTCTTTCCTTTATGTGGGAATTTCAATGACCTGCCATGGGTCTACTTTACTTGGATTGATTTTGTCGTGGATCGGAGTGGAGTAAGGCTAAAGATAAAGAAATTACATTGTTTATTACATTTTTGAATCTATAAATCCTCCCCACCACTATCAATGAAACATTGAAAAGAGAAACTAATTATATTTCTTTAAAAAAAAAGAACACAAAAGAAGTACACAAAAGATGGGGAAAGTGTTAGAACTATTCTTTCTCCTTTTCTTTTCTAGGGTTTTGACAGATTGTATTTAAGTGTAAACATCATTTTCCCCACTATTACAGTATCCATGTGGAGATGGCCATCAGGTCTCACTCACCCCATTAATGGGACCTTGGATATTGTGGTTGCTAACCCATCTCCTCTATTTTTTGCATAATCATTTGTTCTTGCATTACATTTAATCTCTCATTCTGTCTCAATCACTTTCAAATATTATCATTTAGGGCACTATAAAGTCTAAAAATGTTGCAAAAATATTATCGTTCCTTCTTGTCTTCATTAACCACCACCAAAAAGCTACCCACTAAAAACATGTATCAATGTAGGCTTTGCTTGAGCCATGTTTAGTGGGGAAACATGAGAATGGATTTTCAATGTGGATGGACAGGATGAAGAGACATTTTGTTTGGATATAATTAAGTGTGGATTGAATTATAATTAAAAAAGTGATTCCAATCTAATGATGATATCTATCAAGAACAAAGTTAGATCAACTTACTGTTTTAAAAATCTATCTTTTCTTTCTTTCTTTCTTTTTTTTTTTTTTTTTTGACAAAGACTTGAGAGCTGGGAGTTGAAGTTTTTAGCATTACAAAGAATCAACTAACATTTTGTGTACCAACAAATATGAAGGAAACATCAATAATGTTGCCATCATCAACATTACAATGCACAAAGTTGGGGATGTGTTTGGGCCTACCAGTAATGGACCATAATTTCTTGTCCTTAAATTTGGATCCTTTTTGGATTATCATGGTACCTAATCTAAATAGCCCACCAATAATATTTTAGATGCAATTTTATTTATTTTCTTTTTTGATAGTGGGAAGAAACCTACTATTTTTTAATAGGTGAAGGTGACTAACTAGCTCTTGTAATTTGATTTGATTTGATTTGATTTGTCTAATCCATGAATTGTTCAACAAAAAATGGAGGATCAATGCAAATCAAAAAGATTACATGTATATATTCTTCTTTGTGTCCTCCTAATTCCAATCAATTCCAATTTGAATGGCTTATATTAATTTTGGGAAAGAAAAAATAAGAACGCTTTTTTAATAACTTCCACTCATTTTTTAGTTACTATCTTTGAGATTTTATGTCTATTATATTACTTGATATTCATATTTTCTTTATCGAAATAGCTCAGATATGAGTAAAGGGAGTAATATATTCCGGACAAAAAGCATTCTCTATCGAATTTAAAATTTCTCCATGTTCGAGCCCCGATATTATTTTTAAAATTAAGAAACTCATTAGCATTTAAATTCTTGGTGGAAGATAACATTTGTTATGAGTTGACACATATCTAGCAAATCCATATGGTTATGTCATTTCAGTTTGGTTGTTTAGTGGGAAGCAAATTCCAATTCTCTCTCTCTCTCTCTCTCTCTCTCTCTCTCTCTCTCACACACACACACACACACACACATTGGTTTTGTTTCTGAAATTCTGATATTTTTATTTTCTTTTTCCTTCAAAATTCGACGAACAGAAACCAAAAGACAGCAAAATGGGCCAGTGGAAATTACCAGACAACACTCACTGAAAAAATTATTGGGCCTAAAACTGGGATCCACCATGAAAGGATTAGATGCATCCATGTCCCATTCATCAATCCATGAGACCATGACTTCACTTAATTTTTTTTAAAAAAAATAATATATAAAAAATTATGATAAATTATGTGACTTATATATTGCCTGAAACTGACCTCAAACCATGTTATTTGCAATTTGCATTCCCTCATCCCATCCATATTCTAACACATTTTTCACAAGAAGGAGAAATATAAATACTCTTTTTCTTTAAACTATAAATACTCTTTTTTGTTTATTAATAATAAACAATCATTTTCAAAATTAGAATATTTACAATTCACTAATATTTTAATAAATACTTTCTTTCATATTCGAACACTGTACTTTGACAGGTAAAGTCCTTTTAAACCACATATTTATTGTTGAATCCAAATTTATTTATTAAAAAAGAAATTCTAATGATACACCATTATTACTCCCCATATATCAAATCAACATAAAAACAATGCAAGCCACAAATTGAGATATGGAATGATAAAACGTGTTCTTATCCTTAATTTTGACTATAGTGCTTAAATTGCTTTCAACACAATAAGTACTTAACATCAATCATACACAGCCTAATTTCATTCATATTCTTACAAAAAATTATTATGAGAAGATAATGACCATTGACCAACACATTTTAGAACCGCCAAGACAATAACATGTGTTAATGATAGTTTAGAAAAAAATCTTGGCAAACATAAATGTATAGCGTGACAAAGAACAAACATGGGCGACAACATTTGATAATGCAAGAAAATAATGATAATAATACAAGAAAGACTTAACATATGAAAAGAGTGTCCAGAAAAGCATGGTGTGAAGTGTCGGTGTGCCCGACGATGAACATAGTCCACAATAATTGTACAAAGATCAGCTCTACAAATGAGGTAGACTCAGATTTGTACTAAAATTGCTTAGGTGGCTTAGATTTGATTGCGTTTGGGTTTTGATGCGTAGGTGGCTCAAATTTCTTGCACTATTATCATGCAACATTGTTATCTCCAACTACTATATTATTATTATTATATACCGACACAGCCTGTAATGGTTTCTGCAGGTCGGGAAGTGGGGTTCCAGACTTCCTCATTCTGCAATGTGCAAGGCATTGTACTTTATTTTATTTACTCTTCAACAGAAATTAGTGCTTCATCTCTAAATGCTCAAAATGATTCTAATATTATGAGGTTATTAATTTCTTGGTGCGGCAAAGGAAGGTTGGAGTAGTGGCCAAGACGTCAAACTTCTATTTGAAAAGTTTTAAAATTCGATTCTTCATTGTGATCGTTTTCAGGAGGTTAACATGTAAATTCAACACGAATTTTCATTTCTCTAACCCATATCATGAAAATGCATGATGATCAACAAAGTTTCGTTTGGCCAATCAAATTGTAGTCTACAATTGTTTCTCTTATAAAAAAATCGAGAATTTAATTCACAGTACGAGCTAATCTACCAAAACAAAACATCATTGAAAATTGGTTAATTTGTTATGTGCAACATATGGAATTGCACTTCATTCAGTGATTCCCTCAGCTTTGTGGAGCTTAATTTCCTTCTCAAAGAATCAATGTAGGAGTTATTGTCGAAATAAAGAAATAAAATCCAATAATAGTAGGCTTTGAAGGGTATCATATACCCCTTAACCCAAGCTATTCACTGCAGCACTCATCATCTTTCCCCTTTCTTATCCACTCCCTTCATTGGCATAAAAACATGCAGTCCACCTTTCATCGAAGGCATTTTTGATAATCAAAACATGCTAACATCAAGGTTCAAGCTTTATTCTTTAGCTGCAGCAAAAACTGGATGCCTTTACAAAGACTATAAGGTTGAGGGCTCGATTCCCAGTAAAAGAATGGAAAAATTAGGCAATAAAGCAAATGAGTTTGGTCCCCAAAGGAATAAAAATAAAAGGAGTATCAGATATCAAAAAGTTAAAAGTATAAACCGAACATGATACAATCAATAGTATCTCATGGAAACCTTTAACATAATTCTGGTATTCTATTAATACAAGGAACAAATTGACTGTCTGAAATTATGGTGCGATGCCCTGAAAAAAGATAGTGGCAAAGACTCTTTGGTCAGAATGGTATCAGTACCAGAAATAATAGCTAAGATTTTCCAGACCACAAAAGATGTTGACAACATTTTCATCAATAACATTCTGACTGTACCAAGACGATGAGTGGTGGTAACAGAAGCAAGTTGATGGGGCCACATTGCCATAAACAACACGATAATATGCAACTTGTATGGGGACAGATAGATGCTCGACGACATGAATTATGCAAATGCGATGCTAGAAATAACTATATGATTTACCAGAAAGCAGACCTCCATGATACTTCAGCATGATTGAGATACATGACGGGACAGGCGAGATGCTACTTGTATAATTGTGCTATCGCATTCATGATCCAGGCAGGGTT
>CAODLS011205463.1:0-16043 GCA_948243855.1 Flueggea neowawraea
CTTATAGGAAACACATCCCAAAAAAATAACCAATTTTGTCTGAAATCTTGGATGAGATGAATCTGAGTCATGATCCTTGTCATAACGGATGGTATTACAATAAAGACTCTTAAAAAAAGTTCTCAATGAGAACTCGAGTTACTTAATTTTAGACTCAATTACTTAATTTGTGATGCGGTTACTTAATTTTAGCTCTAAAAGTTACTTAATTTTGGATGTTACTTAATTTGACCATCGGTTATTTAATTTTAATCAGTTACTTAATTTTGTGATAAATTAAATAATCATAATTATTATTTAATTATTACTAAAATTATTTAATTTAAATTTAAATTTTTTAATTTATTAAAACATTTCTCTTAAGAGTTTATTTTAAAAATTTATTTTAAGAATATTCATGGTAGTACCATACAAGTCTGCTTTTTTCTCAATCTAATATTATTCTGCGTGTCTTTACCATCTGAAGTGTCAACAGTCATTTTGTTGCATAAATGGCTTTGGTTATTTAAAACTATGGCTACTTTTTTTTTTTGACAATGACTACTTTCTTATTTAAAACTATGGCCACTTTCTATCCCTGTTTATATGGTGAATTCTATAGTCAGTTCCTAGGTTTGCGGCTGACCCAGGCAAGAACCACAGCAACAGGAGCACACAATAAAGTTGAAAAAACAGAAATAGTTTATTTTTTCAGAAGTCACAGCGGGTGAAACGCTTTAGGGGTTTTCTCGGTCCTTTCACTGTCTCACTCTCACTCTCTTTCACTCTTGACAGTCTCGCTCCGCCGTCTCTACACGTCGACCACGACCGACTTCACCCCTTGTCCTTTGTATGCGGCGTCGCCGACATTGTGTTCCTCACTGCTTCCTCCAACAGAGTCACGCATAGACACTCATTGAGAGAGAACGAGAGATGGAAAAGTGTTCTGTGTGAGTGAGAGAGAGATTGGAATTTCAATAGAAGCTTTCACGGAGAGGGAAAAAAGTTGTTCTTTTTAGTTTTGTATTCCTGGGTTTGTTGGGTATTTTAATTGATCATTTGATTAAGAGGAGAAAGGGAACGGCTTGGAGTTTAAAGGCGTGATCCGTCTTGTTTCTCAGTGTATTGACGACAACCAACCCTAGAGAGAGAGAGGGACGGGAAGAGTTTGCTAATCTCATATCACACTTGGAGGGTTTTTTCAAACTGTGAAGCTTGTGGTTTCGTGGTAAATTTTTCTGCTTTTTTAGACTTGTTGGCTTCGTGATTTGTTGTGTTTTTTGGCTTTCTCTGTGTGGAATCGATGATGCGGAGAGTCTATTTTGTGATTTGTGCTTGCAAATGTTTGGTTGTCGGTTGTTATTGTTGAGAAGAATTGGACGTGTTTTCGGTTTGCTTATTTTTTCTTCTAATCACTTAGGCTTTAGTTTTGTTTTGTTGCGTTGAATCTGCTTCTCTGTGTGCATTCACTTGTTAATTAACTTGTCAACTTTTTTTGTGGGGGGGGGGGGGTTGTTTGTTCAGCTTCATAGGCGATTGAAGTGTTGTGTTAAGTTGTGGTTTTTTAACGTGCAAATTAGTCTAGGTTTTGATTTATGTAATTTTCAATGTTGCAGGTAGTTAAACATAGTGCTAGCTGGGTTGTCACACCTTGGTGAAATGTGAGGTTTATTGTTAGTTTAATTATCAATTGAATTACTTTAATTTGGATCAACTGTACATGGAATTGCCCTTAACAAAAGCATGCTTGAACATGAAGAGGGTGATTGCTTCTAACATCACGAATAAAATAGCAATTTTATTATTTAAGAGAAAATCATATTGTTATTTGCCAATTTGAAATTTCAAAAATAATTTAAGTAGATATTTGGGAAGACAATACGGTTGAACATAATCCGTTAATCTGTGATATGCAGTTAGTTGGTGATTGTGTTGTAGCTGTTTCGTGATTTTGAATATCAGACAGACTGTAATGTGCTTGTATTCTATTGTTAATTTGATGGAATTGACTGTTGATATCATTGGGTGATCAACCATTTTTCTAGCTGAAATTAGGGAAGTGTTTTTATTTGTTTAGATGCTAAATCTTTATGCATGGATTTATTACGGGTACGTTACCCAGTATGGTAGATGAAAAATCACTTCATCAATCTGTGTTTAGAATCTTCCTAGTTATCTCCTACGCAAATTATTAAGAGATTTGTGTTTTGCTTTCCTTTTGTGTTTGTAGAGATTTCATAGCATAGAATGGCAGAACTTGTTATGTTTTATTGACTACAGGATTTTGATAATATTTGGACGTGTGCTGCTTATGTACTATGACACAATACATATATGCAGATGGCATATTTATGTTTGGTGATTATTTGTTGAGAATGATTTTGTTAATATTTATCATGGGACTCATGCTACGTGAAATTGCTATTTAATGTAATGGTCAGAAATTCAGCAGTGGGAAACCATATAACTGAGGTTATTTCAGTGATGTCTTTGGGAAGAGGATGAAAATGAAACATGATATTTTAACTAGGAAAAGATCCTAGCTGCTTAGGATTGCTAACACGCACTGCACACTTAGAAACGAGTTCAATCGGGTAAATAGACCATTTTAACTTAATTACCAACTTTTTTCCACAAAATATTATGTGAAGACTATGGTCTAAATATGATAAGATTGTTTAAATTGTTTACAAAATTTGTTTGGTGCTCATGGCCTGTGCATTGATAAATGTGTTCTGCCTTGTACTTTTTTAACTACTTTTATTTGTCAAATGGAAAAACGTTCTTGTTGGTAGTTTGGTATGTTGAGGCAACATGATAAGAACTAAGCAAAGATGTTTAGCTAACTTAGAATTATCAGATAATGAAGTCCCTAATTTTGTACCGAATAGGTTATGGCAATATATCTCGGTTATCTTTTTGTAGCCTCTATTCTTCTTATGGAGTTCATCTCGTATATATCTTTACTTCCTCCATGCATGCCTGCTTTGTTCCCTGGTTTTGTTTTAGTCACTAGTACGATCTTCAGCCTCTGCCGAAGTTTCTGCATTCTCCCTTCTTGTAATCTTGTAATTCCTAAAACTGGACTGTTCACATGTTTTTTGCAAAATTGCTTTAATTTGTTGAAATTCTTGATTTTCTCGAAGCCACTATTTGTTGTTTGTTGCTCGTTGTTTTTGTCATTAAAATTCAGCTTCTTTTAATTTCCTTATGAATGGAGATATCATATTTACAAGTGGAATCATTATAAATTTACCAATCATTGCTATTGATGTTGCTCCTGTATGCGTAATTTTTTTTTTTTTTGCTTCTTTAACTTCATCTCGAACTTCTCCTTTTCACCTCTATTCTATTTTGTACTGTCTGCCTTCCTATTATTCATTTGCTACCTGGGTTAGAGGTTAAACCTTCAAATTCCTCTCTCTTGTTTTAGTGCAGAACTAAAATTTGTGTGGCCTAATTTTTTTTTCACTTAACTCATGATCATCTTTTGGGATTCACGAACTACTGCTGTGTTTCCTTGACTCTATATGCTTCCTCATTTCTTTTCCTTTTTATGTTTTGCGTTGATCATTTTGTTGTATATTCTGAATTATTACACCGCTGCAACTTCTTACTTGCAAAAACCATTCCATCACGTTACATTATATCAAAGACCTTTCCTCCTCTCTTGGTCAAAAGCTACAATTGTGTTATTGTCTTCCTCAACTTCTTCATTTGCATTTGTCTCTGCATTATTTGAAAGACTTTATATATGTTCTTTGTTTCTGAAATCATTTTAGCTTGCTGGTATTTTATTATTTATCTCTTGCATGATTTTAAATCTTCATAGCCCTAATCTTGTGTTTAGTACCATTTGCTACTGTTTTCACATTAAGCTTGATTTCCACTCTTATTACCAGTAAGGCTTTGTTCTTTGGAACATTATTTGCTCCTTTTGTGGGTCCTTGACAATGCATGAGTCCTCTTTGTTTCGTTTAGTCCTCTTTGCTTCGTTTACTTGTCAAATAATGATGCATTTAATATGTTATTTCCTATTGACTCTCTACAAATTTTATGTTCTTGTTTTTGTGTGATAGTCTTGCAGCCTTGCCTGGAAACGACTTTTTTTTAATTCATTACCCCTTTATGTTTTTTTTTTTGTTAAATTTCCCATGCTATTAATCAATGAAAATAGTTAAGAAAAATTTGATTTTGATAGTTCATTAATACGGAATTGTTTATTACTTGATTTGTTTCTCCTTGTTGAACTTCATGTGGACCTTCTCATTTATCCTCTGCTTCTCATTTGCATTGACAACATTAAAATACTTTCTTCTGTGTTTATTCAGGGGTTTTCTTTTTTTTTTTTGGGTATTGACATTATTGGAGTGTTGTTTCCTCAAATTCTTCTTCATTTGCATTTTCCTAGGTGTCTCCGAATTTCCATAATCATTTTTTTTCTTTTTAGAACTTGTCTGAAATATTTCTTAATGTCTCTGACTTTCCATAATCATTATTAATGTTCATGATTAATATTTTTTTTCTAAGAATAAAAAATAATAATTAGAAGTTTTATTTTTCTGTGCTAATGTTGGAGCTGATTAATTATGAACATTTTCCCATACATTTTCCCATAAATAATCTAACAAACCTGACATGTGTTGTTGGTCTTGATATAAACCGCACATATGTTGTTGGTGTTGATATAAATAGTACAAGATATGAATCATGTACGTATAGAACCTTAATTAGGGAGATTCAAAAACCTAATTTCCGCTTATTTTCAACCTAGTTATTAGTATGAAATAACATTAAAGTTAGTTTTTTGTTTGCTGGACAGAATGAGCATTAATGTTATGTTTTTTTGTATCCTGGACAAGATTATATCCATAGGATAAGGTAAATGGCTTCGATGGAAAAGATTGATGTAAGTGCGAAGCCTACAAACAATAAAGAAGCATTGATTTGTAAAGATGGAAAGCAAAAGGTAAGGTGGATTGATTACTGCAATATGTAAAATACTTATTAGTTTGTTAGGTAAAAATTACTGTTTGGACAAATATAAAGGCTATATGTTTGAAATTTGATATTTGATTTTGCAGTGCTATGCGAGCACGAGGTGTGGTTTGCTTTTCACAAGATTTGTGAAAGGACTATCGGAGGAAAAGCGCAACATTATAAAAGATTTGGGCTTCAGTGAACTCTTAGGGTTGCGAATAAAACAAAATAGGAATGTGGAGGTAATAGAGCTGATGAGGCGATTTAATTGGCAAACTCAAACCTTAAGAGTACATGGTAAAGAGCTGAAGTTGACTAAAGAAGTTGTGTGGAGGATTTTGGGACTGCCGTATGGAGAAAGGGACATTACGAAGCTGAAAAGTAATTTGGGTCATGTCCGACAGAAATACAATGTTAGAAGGGAAAGCAGGAAGGATTTGATCGAGGAATTGTGCAGTATAGAGACAGGCGAGGAGTGGCAACCATTGTGTTCTTCGGCCCTCCTTCTCACTATCATGCAGTCCCTCCAGCTTGGAGTTTTTGGAGGATGTAAGCAATTCGAGGGAGATGAACTGGTGTAAGTATGTGTTGAATGGACTGTGTGCTGGCGTGAAGGACTTGTAAGTGCAAGTAGCAGAATTTGAGAAAGGGCTGGCGTGAAGGACTTGTAACTGTAGGCATAGCATAATAGGACTCAGTTTAATAAAAAAAAATTAGTATGATATGTAAGATATTTAAAATATAATATTTTGACAATATAGTATCCTGGCCTACAAAAAAAAAAAATTATAACAACTCGAAATTATATTTGAGAGCATCCAACATTTTGCAATTTATAAAAAGAATCTTCTGGGGCATAAATTATTAATCCCAATTTATTATTAATATAGAGTTTTCGCATGGTTATATGCTAATATTTTCATAGGAGTCAAGTAAAAGGAGGGTTACTTAATTTTGATAAACTTTGAATAAATGGTGAGATATCTGACTTAATTTATGGTACATTTTACAGAATGTGCCCCACTTCATTAAAAGGACACTCAATTTTAACACCAAATTCAATTTTAACCTGCAATGATATTGACATAATACAAATCTTTTAGGTATGATTGCGGCATATACATCATACAGTACATGCGGCACATTGCTGATTTGCTGATTTTCGACATATGGTGCATAAAATTCCTCCCATTCTCACTGTGGTTACTATAAAACTTATGGATGAACAATCTTATAATTCGTCATTTAACAATTTCAGACTAGTATGGCATTTGACAGCACAAGTAGTCAGGTTAGAAAGGAGATTATGCATTGGCTTTGCACAAGCGAATTAAATGACGGTCGTGAAATGGTCTACCAGGGAGCAATTGCTTATCGAAGCTTTGCAGGAAAAAAAAGCGAAGAAATGAATGGAAGGAACTACAAAAAAAGCTATCTCAGCTGCAGCAACACATTAAGTAGTTGTTCATATTAGGGGGTAGGGGAATATTTTTTGGTGCATCTAGTATAGCTTTAGATGCTGAATGTGCAGTGGTTTTACTTTTTTGGCTTATGTATATGTATTGTTGTATGTCCATTTTTGTACATCTATGGACATGGCAAAGTAGTGTAGGTGTCTAACAAAATGTTGCCTGTCTCGGGTATGGCATGTGTAGAAACACATTGATCACTTAGTGGAGATTGTCATGTGTCCATGTCGAGTTGTTGCCGATTCCGGAACCGGCGGTTCCGGTTTGGCAAATATAGGAACCGGAACCGAATCGTAGTTTTTACGGTTTGGTCCGGTTCTAGTTTCAGTTTTGACCGGTTTTAATCGGTTTAACCGTCGGTTCGGTTTCGGTTCGGTTTCATGTTTTTTTTTTTTTTTTCAAAATTTTGTTTTTAATCCGTTATTTTATCCCGTCAATTGGTTTGTAAATTTTGTTATATTTAATAATTAACTATAATATCAATAATATATTTTATTTCAAATATTTTTTTAATAATTTTTAAACAAATTAAGTATTTTATTAGTAATTAATAATAATAATTTATAAAAAAATGAATGTTTGAGAGAGTGTAGAAGAGATTGAGAGATTAAAAATGGTGAAAAATTGGTAAGAATGAGGTGGGGTATTTATAGAGTTGAAAAAATAAAAAAAAATAAAAAAAAATAACCGTTGAAACCGCCGGTGCCAACCGTTAGAACCGGTGGTTCTAACGGTTCAGTGAACCGCCGGTTTAAACTGTCGGTTAAGTCGGCGGTTTGACGGTTTTTAAAACGAAAAACCGGAATTTAAACCGTAAACCGTCGGTTTTGGTCGGCCTGTTCCGGTTTCAATTTTGACCGGTTTTAACCGGTCCGGTTCGGGTTCGGCTATCCGTTTTCGGTTTGATTTTTACAACTCTACAAGCAACAATGGTCGACAAAGCGGAGATGGAAGATAAATGCGAAGCGTCGTTTTTGCCTTAGAGATGGAAGATGAAGATGAAAGTGGGTTTGGTTGTTTGGGCTTTTGGTTTGGCTTAAAAGAGGTTTGGTTTGCCTAGAACCACAGGTTTGTGTTGGTTAAACAATATGGACTCGGTTGGAAATTATCGGTTTTTGCACTTCTTTCTTGTGAGTTGGACGGCACAAGTGGCAATCAATTTTTGACACGTTGGCTTTTTAAAGTCTATCGTACACATGGCAATCCTTTTAAAGATAAGTTGGCACGTTTTTTTGTCCATGTCAAATGTGTGAACTTCAAATTCAATGCACGTGCATACAACAGTGCTGTCTACAGGGCTTTGTATTTTCGTTTTGCAAGTTCAAATGGTGAATAAGCATTCGCAAAATTGATGGAGCAAATTACCCAAAGCGTGATAATTCAGAGGCTACACATCTATTAAGCCAAATTAAGGACTGACATTATTCACAACAGTGAGAACACTGAAACTACCATAACCGTTACACCCTAAGTTGCAAACAAGTGCAGCTTTTTCACTCAAGATAAACTTTGATATCAATCCCATTATCAATGAGAGACTGAACCACGGCTCTGATCTTTCCTTCAAACTTGTCCCTCTCCCGCGGAGTGTAAACAGCAGTGTAGACATCAGCTTCTCGTGCCCTCTCAGCTAACATTCGACCAATCGCCAAACACGCAGGTATGTCAGACCGAGACTTGAGGGCAGCTTTAATGTCTTTTGAGTTGGTACCCGCAACTGCAACTTGCTTACTGGTCACTCTATGCGTCAATGATGCTGAAACAAAGCGCTTTGATATGAACACGTCAAGAGTAAATGGCTCCATGTATGCTATGGTCCGTCGTCTAAATGAAACATGCTTCTCCGGGTTCTTCGATTTTTTCTCCTTCTGATAAGTGTATGGCCTACTGTTGTTGTCATCAAGGAAATCTTCCACCCCAAAGAAGCTTCTTGGTGCGGAATGAATCTGCAATATTTGCAGCATTAAGCATAAATTTGAACATGTGAAACGAAATACACTGATATTATGAAATCTTTGTTTCTCATTGTTTATTTTAACAACTATTATGTGGTACGACTTCACTTTTCTTCAGCGTAATTAAAGATTTGTAAAGAAATAATCACCAAGACAAACGAGTAATTAGTTGAGTTAGCAATGTGAAGTAATGCTCTATTCACCCTGATGAGATTATAAAAAACCACATGCACACAGCTGCAAACCAAATATCTAAGTACTAGCATCAAAAGAAGAAGAAAACAGAAGACACAGAACTAAAAGCATGGAAGTATGTGTTGAGGATTCAAAATAATATTCGTTTTAAAACTTTTGACAAATCAATCTTCTTTCAGCCTGTAATTTTCACATATTTGTATACAGTATACCTGTTCCTTGCCTTTTCCTGTTTACGCCTTTTGATACCTGATCTAGCTGCATTGTATCAGCTATCCACATCAATTATAAAATTCATGTCTAATATAAGATATAAAAAATGTTTTCTGAACATTTTCACATAGACGTCCAAGCTCAGTTTTACTCATAAGTTTGATTAAAATCAAAATTTAATCAAAAACCTTCAACATTTGCTAATATAGCAACATGAAAATTCACCTGAATCGTAACTTTAAAACTTGGTGCCATTACTACATTCTCAAATGTCATACATTTGTTTCAAAGTATAGTTCCACTCAAACTACATCTAGACATGCAACAAACTGCTTGGTTATGTTTGAAAAGCTGCAGTTGTACACAAGACCCATATGACCACATTCAAGGGAAAATGGATACTTCAAATTCTTAAATAAGCTTTTGTAGTATAAAAATCTTATGCAACAAGTATGACACATTAATATATTCAAATAACTTCTCCATGGTCCACCTGAGTATGACTCACACAATAACAATTTGCAAGAGCAAAGGGCATTTTTTTTTATTAAATCATTTTATTTGCTCCCAACAAGAATCGAACTAACAACCTCATGGTGCTGGAGTTAACTCCATTACAATGAACAACAAGTCCATTGGTTTGCAAGAGCAAGGACTTACTTTAATATCAACTACTGGGTGCCTCACTTGGTTACAAGTCAACCTTACTTGGTAGAGCAAGAACTGACTTTACTTTGCACAATTATGACCATTATCCATTTATGCGGAAAAGAAATTCAAGATACAAACAAGTCATCACTCAATTGTGTTACTGCAGAGCTGATTCTCTTTCTAAGCACAACAAAAACCAAAATGAAGCGAAACAAATCACGACCAGTAAGAAGGCTCTACATATACATGATTTCAATTTCCCATTTTCCGGAACATGCCAGCCATATCATGGAAGACAATCAACATCCTCATTAAAACATATGCATATCTAATCGTCCGCATTACACTCATGGAAAATGCCTTAACCAATCCAAGCAATGGCCACTGAGAGCTTAAAGAAAAATACAGCAGTAATTATATCAACGGTACTATTTAAGTGCAAAAGGCAAATATTATCTCTGGAAAGACCGAAATTTTGGTGAATTCATGTGCAAACATTACCAGAAATCAATTTTAAACCAGTTTTACCTGTCCATGGTGGAAACCACTGGTAGGCACATACCAGAAAGGCCTAAGCTTGTGACTTTCATGAACAAAACCCTTCTGGATTATCAAAGCTTTGCCCGCAACTTGCTTCAACATGGCTTCTCTTGCACAAATTGCACTTTCTTAAGAAAATTTCAATTAATAACCAATATAAGGCTTATTGAAGCATTTCATCAAAAATGTATTAGACCACACGAACATTTGCTTATCATAATCACTTCATTCACTATTTCTTTTTATACTATTGATAGTATCAAAGTTGAGAAGCAGATTTGACATGTTTATCATGATCACCCACCCAATGATCAATTATATGATACTGAAAGTTGGTGAAAAGACCAAGCAGAACATACTATACAAAAACGAAAAGTAATTTACAATAATCAGCTTTTCGTAACAATTCGCAAAAAAGAAAACATCAAATTCAACAAAAGAACAAGTTTCTTAGATTATATTCAGCAGTTAAACATGGAAATATACATAAATTGCATCTGATCACAAAGAAAAGGAAGCCATCAACTGCAAATTCTCATTCATGTCGTTTCAGCTACATACACATGAATCACGCACAATGTGAACGAAAAATTGCTCCAGTGAAATAAAATTGTTCATCGTTCAAGCATGCTTAAATATCTTCATACTAAGCCAGTGGAAATAAACAGCGATAACGAGAATCGGAAGCGTCAACGGTACCGGGAAACAGTAGTACCTAACAATACCAATGCACCGACTTCCATATCAGAACCGTTGATAGAAAATTAGTAAGCAGAGACAAATGGTAGTGAGCATCTACACGACCTGTCGTTTTGGATGGCGGCAATGAGAGGATTGTCAGAGGACGGGAGAAGCTT
The DNA here is from genome assembly GCA_948243855.1 of Flueggea neowawraea. Lineage (NCBI taxonomy): Eukaryota > Viridiplantae > Streptophyta > Magnoliopsida > Malpighiales > Phyllanthaceae > Flueggea > Flueggea neowawraea. The sequence continues at coordinate 10,840 of CAODLS011205463.1, forward strand.
CAATATTATGGCTGTGAAGAGAAATGATACGAAGGACATAGAGCCGCTTAAGATGAAGAACCATCCCTAAAACGTCGTCGTCATTGAGGCATCCAGTTGCAAAGAAGCCATTGAAGTACCAAATCGAGCAATGCTGGTGCGTTGGGGGAAATAAACAAGTCACAAGCCTAGCCGTGTCTTAACTAGAGGGGTAAAGTAGCCTAGCCAAGCTGACCTAAGCTTTGAGATGTTCAAGCTCGGCTGGTTTACTTTTTGCCGAGCTCAAACTAGGCTTCAAGCTTTTCTTTCTGTTCGGGCTCGGCTATATTAAGGATTGGGAATGTTCGCGAGCAGCCCAAGCTCTGCTCGCCAAAAGCTCGTTCGAGCTTGTAAAATCAATCGTTTGAGCTTGTATGTCGAGCTCAAGTTGTATGGAATGTAAGCAAGGATGGCAGGCTCGTTTGAAATTGCAACAACTAGCACAAATGATTAAATTTATATCAATTCTGATTGACTAAATTCTGATTTACTAAGTATTTTAGACCTTAACATAGTCAAACATTACCATAGAAAATAAAAATTTATACAATCCACAATCACAACAAATTATCAATTCAAATGTGCACACAACTAACATGGCTCTGCCTTCCACCAAATTTCCCAGGGCTGTACCATTTTCATCAACAGGCTGATTGGTAATTTTTGGTGTTGTATTTGTCGTCAGATTAAACATCCATAAGAATTTATTTTGCACAAATAGACCATCACGTGTATTTTTTTCTGGAATTCTAAACATTTCAGTGATGCCAATTTCTGAAATATAAAGAAGGTTTTCACAAATTTCTTTTTCCTCAATTTACTTCTGTGTTGTCCCATTGAATTCAGTTAGAGTTCATGGAGAAAAAATCCGCAAAAAGAAATGAACCATACCTTTGAACGCAGTGTGTCGAGTAAAACAATGCCTAGTTTGATTGGTTGTAGGGAAACGAAAATCAGCTCAATCTGAGACTAAGTACCAACAAAAAGGAATTAACATATTGAACTTGCTTTCAGAATCCCCAAACTCTAATTTCCCAAATTTAGAAAACGAAACTTACCAATCGAAATGGAGCGCTGAAGGAGAGAAAGAGAGATATACGAGAGATAGAGAGAGCGCCGAGATAGACAGAGATTGAGAACCGAAATGCAGACTGAAATTTGAGAGGTTTTCTCAGAGAAATGCGAGCTGCTACTGAATTGAGAGGGTTTCTTAGCAAAAAGAAAATAGAGAGATGAGAGAGACAGATGGTGAAGAGCGGCGGCGGAGAAGAGCGCTGATGAGGGGCGGCGGCGGAGATGGAAGTGTGCAGGTAGGTTTGTGACTGTGTGTTTCAGAGTGAGAGAGAACAACCGAAATGCTGGTGAGGTCAGGTGGGTTTGTTTTTTCGGTTTGTGGCTTGCAAGTCAAAACTACATAGTTTTGGATAAAACTACATAGTATTGACGTCATATTTAATAAATTAATAATATTAAGAATATTTTGTTAAGTGCATAAAAACTCAAATATATATAAAATAAAATGTAGTTTATAATATCAAATATTTATATATAAATTATATAATTATACTTTTAATATTAATTGAAAGATTTAAGTAGTTAACAATATTTTAGGGATTACAGGTAGAGTTGAGCACTCGGTCGAGTTGGGTCGAGCTGTAGCATATTTTTGCAACCTAGTTGATTGGGCTGAGTGTTTGGTCCAAACCCGTCATTCAAAAAAGATGGGTCGGGTTGCCCTCTAGCCACAATGTATATATATATTGGGCCCAGGCCGGCCCGAAACTTACAACGGGCCATTTTTTCAGCCCAGCTCACCCCTGCGTGCTAAAAAATCAAACCTAGACCCTGATATTAACAAGGCTGGGTTCGGGCTAGTCCAATGGCCGAGCTTATTTGCCCAGCCCTAATTACAAGTTTTTGACGAATGTTCGAAAAATAATAGTATGTAGTGTACAAATTAATTACTAATATTTAAAAAACAATAACATTTAGTGTTATGTATTAATTTAGAGGTTGGGTTTAGGATATAAGATTTAAGATATAATATATAAATGTCACTTTAAGTCTTTAATTAATGTTCAACAAAACCATATCATTTCGTGTATAGGTTACTTTAACTAATATTCGAAATTACATTGTTTAAAAAATAATAACATTAGCGTAGTTTACTTCAACTTATTAATTGCTAAAGTTAAATTATACAAGTAGTTTAATCGAACTAATTTATTAGAATAATATATGGAACATGGTGCATGATGCTATTATCAAATTAATAAACGTTAAGTATGAGGTTCTTAATTATAAAAAGAAGAATAAAAAATTTAGTGTATACTCTTATGTAAACGAGCTCATATTCAACCTTTTTTTTGCGAGTTTAAAATCGAACCTATAAATGAGCCAACTATAGAGCCTATTATTCAAGCATGTTTACTAGTCAATAAAAGAGTTTTTTCATGCGCCTATTATCGAGTATGTTCATGAGCCTATTATGCAAGTTTGTTCATGAACACACAAAAGAGCATGTTTGTGAATTTTTCGAGCTGAACTTTTGGGTGTTCAAGTTTGTCTTGTTTATTAATTTGAACTTAAAATTTTGTTCAAACTCGACTCGTTCATTATCGAGTCGAGTAGCGAACGAGAGTAGATCAGCTCACTTACAGGCCTAGTTGTATGCCCATTTCCATAAAACAAAAAAAGAGTTAATTATGTGGAGTGTCATAGTTAAGGGCAAAATCCACCGGGGTCCCTGAGGTTTGACCATATCTCTTATGCGGTCCCTTAGTTGTCAAAATTAACCGTTTCAATCCCTAGACCTTAACACTGTTTGTTTTACTTAACAAAAAAGATGAAAAGACAAATTTATCCCTCTATTTTAAAATCAATTTACTCTATTTACCCATCACCATCGTTCGTTCGTCATCTCTCTCTTTCTTATGTTTCACCAGACCCACCACTCCACCAGAAGAAAGTGAAATCAAAGCTTGGATCTTCCAAAGCTCCTGCAAAAATCCAATTTTTAAAACATCTTTAAAACAAGCACCTAAATTACATCCAATTTTTGAACTATCCAAACAAAGCCTAAGCAACTACATATCTTATTTAATTAAATAAAACCAAACAGACCCTCATTTGAGCTTCTTGTTGCTACCAAAGAAAAAACCCAAAGCCCATTTCATATTCTTCAAGCTCAAAACAAAAAATAAAAAGCAACATATCTCTCCTCTTTTCTTTCTTTCTCATCGATACCAAGCTTAACCTCCTCTCGATCACACTATCGCCGTGCTTCTTTGTCACATTTGATCCATTTATTGTTCGTCCAAGAAGAATGATCGAGAGAGAGCTGCGATGGAGGAAAAAAATAATTGAGAGAGTGAGAGAGGGCGCGAGAGAGAGATTGATGGTGGAAATGCGGTGGTGAATTGAGGTGAGGGATGAAGGTAGCGGTGCCAAATCATGAACAGAGGTGAGACGTGAGAGAGAGAGAGAGAGAGAGAGGAGAAGGACCACATGAATAAATAGAATGACCCCAAAATTATGACCACAAAAATGAGCAGAGAGGATCTCGGTTTTAGGCTTTAATGGTCAGGGGAGTGGCAGTTTTGATTAATTTTGGTGTGAGGGTCTCGATTTTAGGCTTGAGTGGTAAGGAGAGGGGCGATTTTGGTTGATAATGGTGTGAGGGCTCAGTTTTGGCAAGAGGGAGAGAAGAAAATGGGAATGTTGGTGACAAGACCTTGGTTTTAGTATTTAGTAGAGAAAGTGAGTGGGGAAATAAAGATGGAGAGAGAGAGAAATGAAAGAGAGAGAGCAGAGAGGTTGAGGAGGGTACTTTTATCATTATATTCGTCAAATTAGTAGATCATATGTGTCACGTCAGAAAATCTGACGTGGAACGTTACATTTGACTAACGGTGACGAATCTAGGGATCGAAATGACTAATTTTGAAAACTGAGGGACCGCATGAGAGATATGGTCAAATCTCAAGGATCGTGGTGGATTTTTCCCCATAAATAAAATACAAAATTTTACAAATAGGACTACATATTTTAAATTTTTACAGATGGAAAAACGCTCAAACTTTGTTTCATAAATGCCATTTTTTTAAAAATGAATCTGGAAAATGCCATATTCAATCAGATAAAACCGCTCTTCTCTCCTTCATTTTCTCAACTTTTCTCTCTCCTTATTTCTCTCTTCTTGTCTCTCTCTCATCCAAACCCTAGTCGTTCCTCTATCTCCTCCTCCTCCTCCTTCCTCTCATCTTTCCCTTCCTCTATCCTCTCTCTTTCATTTGTCCCCCTCTCTTTCTCTCTCACTCTCGCTCTTTCTCCTGCACTCTCTCTTTATTCTTTTCTTCTCCTCATAATAACCGCCACCACCACCACTAGTGTTTCTCCTCCACTGTCTCCCATCTCACCATTGCAACACGACTAAAACTGGAAATAATGAGAGTCTACGTGAATGTCGACACACACAGATATACAGAGTCTGTGGTTCGTCTGTTGGTCCCAAGAATGACAATCCTAGAGGTGATGAATTGGATTTTGTGCAAATTTAAAACCTTGTTGAAAATTTTTGCAAACTAAAACAAATAATAAAGTTCCTTTTCAACCAAAATCAAAGTTAAATGCAGAAGCAAACAAATATCCAATCCACAAACAAAATAAATCAAATGCAAGAAAAAGTAAATGAGTTGAGGAAAGAGAGAACAAATCAAATTTATGTTCGGTCATCTTAGACCTACGTCTACTCATCTAGAACTCCTAGAGAATTTCAATCCACTATCTTCACACTTTCAAATGGAGGAGAACCATTTACACCACTTGTTTTTGCTGTCTTAACAAGCAAACTGAACCACTAGTTTTTGCGGGCTCAACTAGGAAACCGTTTATCTCTAGTTTTCTAAGGCACATTAGCAACCTCTCATTTTTTCTAAAGAACCAAAACAAGGAAAAACCTACCTACTAGTTTTCTAAGGCTCAACTAAAAAAAGCTATTCAACCCTCAATCAAATACTTTGATTGTTACAAAATGTGTTCCTAAAATACAAATTTAAGCTCACACCAACCCAAAAATGTGATAGCAAGTAAATAGCTCAAATGGGTATAGATGTGGAGAAGAGAGAAAAGTAGAATATCAAGGTGTAGAAAATGAATCTTTCTACTCTCTTCTGATTTTGGACAAA
>CAODLS011205521.1:0-20881 GCA_948243855.1 Flueggea neowawraea
CGTACGACATCTTGGACCTAGTGAAGCATTCCATTTGATAGTGAATGCCCTCTTATTTTGGGCTCGTTTTGTTTATGTTAAAGTTCCACATCGAGTTGTTGTTGGGTTACCGGATCTTATTTTGACTTTTGGACTTACACTTGATTTTGCTATATTTATGTAGTCACTGATATTATGATTTATTTTGGTATAACTTATATTTCGTATATTTATTTGTTTTCAGTATTCAATGTTTTATACTTGCTAAATGGTTTTATAACAGTTTTATTAAATAAGTTGGATAGGATGTCTGATCTCCGAGACTTGTGCGAGATGGGCCGGACTCTTATAGACAGTTCTCCTCATACGCCGGTCACGACCCGACTTTGTGTCGTGACAACTTCTCTGTCACCTGCCTCATGTCACTTGGAAACATTAGCACCATATCTAAGGCCGTTAAGCCACTCTGATATGTGGCATTCACATTCATTGAACCTGAAAATATATGTCCATGTCCAAGGTAACAATTCTACCACCTTATGATTCTATTTCAAAAAAGATACTTCACGCATAGTTTAGGAAAGGAAGCCTATTTGTCAGGAAAGACAATAAAAAAATAGAATGCGAAAGAGAACAATCACAAATAATAACACTGAATTTACATGGTTCGATCAAATTGATCTACGTCCACGGGCAGAGAGAACGAACAATTATATTATTCACTTTGAAAAACAACACACATACATTCTAAGTTACATGTGTTTCCCCAAACCATCTATTTATAGGTTTTACAAAATTTCTAATCAAGTAGATTAACCTAACCCTAAAACCGATTAAAAACAACAAGACTCGACCCATTTTTCCTTGACTTATGTTTTACTAGGATAGCTTCAACGTATCACAAATAAAATCAATTTAACTCAATAATTCTCTACCTTTAATTGAGTTTTCTTTTTCTTTCAATTCAAACTATAGAACTACTTCTCTGCCACGCCCTAAAGGGGCTCAAGCTTTGCAAACATTCACCAAGTCCAAGCCATGTTTGAGCTTCTCTGCAGGTGCTAGCTTAGTCACTTTATCATTCACATCTAGAAACAAATCACCACACATGTTTTCCACATTACCAAGGGACTGCAATTCACCATCCATGACACTTGACCATTTTTATGCACACTTATCTAGCATTGAGTCTTTATACAACCATTGTATATTAACCTTAATGTTTCTTGTTTTAGCTAGTGCACACAGAACATGTTTAGCATCACCAACATTAACACCATTAACATAACTTAGTTTACTCATTGCTACACTTTGTGAATCACCACGATTGATCTTAAGCTGTTTTTCAAGGTTAAATTTGATACCCTTCAGTTTTGGAGTCTCGATCTCAAACTCCACCTTCTGGTTTGCACCCAAACCAACGTCACTATTATCTGCAAAATTACCAAGGTCCACCTTCTGGCTTAACACAACATACTTATTAAAAGAGAAATCTTTGTTATTCATAAATCTCAAGGACCCGTTCTCAACACATCATAACCAATAACCTTTACCCTAGACGCATACCCCAGGAATATGCCTTTTACTGTCCTAAGCTTCAGTTTGCCATCACCAAAACAAGCTCTGACTGGACAATCAAATATTTTCAAGCCAAAATAGTTACAAGGTTTACCAGACCATACCTCTTGTGAAATCTTCCCATCAATTACAGTCGATGACGATCTATTTACCAAATATCCTGCAGTATTTACTGCCTCAACCAAAATTCTTCTATAAGACCCGCGCCTATCTACATCCATCTTGTATGTTGCACAAGTGTTTAGTTCATCAGTTTTATAATTCCATTCAGTTGTGGCTTTTATCGTACATTGTGGTGCCCTATTTACCTTCATTTCTGCAGAAGTCATCAAATTCTCTGCTACAGAATTCGAGTCCAATCTCAGTCCTCAGTGTTTTGACTATTTTTTCAATCTAGTTTTCTACTTCCGCTCTTTGAACTTTCCAAACACTTCCTCATTTGATTTCAAAAATTATTTCCAAATTTTTCTAAGGAAATCGTCTACAAATATCACAGAGTCCATGTATCCACCAAGAGACTCCACCAGAAAAGGGCCATACAAATCTGAGTAAACATAATCAAGTACATCATTTAATGAAGGGCTTTCAACATTGAACCTTATGTCTCACAAAGCTTCAGTTTCTCAATCTTTGTGCCACTTAATAGACTTTTCTTACTCAATATATCCATCCATTTCTCACATAAAGAACCTAGTATCTTATGCCACAACTTTGTACACTCCTCTTACTTCTTTACTGTACTTGCAACAGTTATGAAGCCATTCTCCGCCATTGAGTTACCCATCAAGACGTAAATGCCTTTATGCAATTTACCCTTCATCACTATTAGAGCACCATTGGACACCCAAATTACTCCACCTTTACAAGAGAAACCATAGCCTTACTTAGCTAAAACACCCACAGAAATCAAATTCTTTCACAAGCCAGGGACATACTAAGCATCAAATGTTTTGTCCATCCTATCATACAGCTTAATCTACAAAGAACCACTACCTTATACACTTAACTTCTCACCATCTCTCAATTTTACACTGTCATTCCACTCCCTAAAAGAAGTAAACAGATCTCTAGAAAAAATCATGTGATAAGCTGCTCCAGTGTCTATAACTCAGTTATTTGTAGAGTCAGATGTAGATACAGTCAAAACATCATTGCATTCTCCCTCATGAGAACTCTCCTGATTCACCTCAGAATTATTTAGAACCACTATTACTCTTAATTCCTATCTGTTTCCCTTATTTCGTTATGGACAAAGCCTACTTATGTGCCCAATCTCTTTACAGTGATAACACCTCAACCCAGGTCTCGACATCGAATGTGACCTGATATTGCTCCTATGATTCCTCTCTATGAGTCGGCTCATTCTTATAGTTAATCTAGATTTTGCACTGCCTTCCACAGAATTAGAACCAATTTTCTCAATTCTTTAGACATCAAAGCATCTTTAAAATCATTGATTGAGATACTATCCCTACCACACGTCATAGTATCCATAAAATTTTCATAATAATTTGGCAGTGAACACGAAAGAATCATAGCTTGATCCTCATATTCAACCTTAACACCTACACCTTGTAAATCTAGTATAATTCTGTTAAAGTTATCAAGATGATCTTTTACATGCATACAATATGTCATCTGCAAGATATGTAGTAGCCTTTTCTCATAAAGCCTACTTGTCAGGGATTTTTTTCTGGTACTTGCTTACCAATTTTTTCCACAAGCCCACTATCTTAGTTTCATCGACAACCTTCATATGGACTTCATCTGCTAAACTCAACAGAATTGCACTATATGCCCTTGACACAATTTTAACCTTCTTTGTTGCTGTCAATTCTATCGATAACCTCTATTCCCCTTCTATCTTCTAAGCACACTTCTGCTGAACTAGAAACGCCTTCATCTTCAACTTCCACAAAGTGAAATCATTCGAGCCATTGAAATTCTCAATCTCGAATTTGTGGAAGACATCTTTTTTTCTGCATATCTAAATCTATGAGTTTCTAAATCAACAAACGTCTAGAGCTTTGATACTACTTGTCAGGCAAGACAATAGAAAAGCACAATATGAAAGAGAACAATCACATACAAGAACACATAATTTATGTGGTTCGATCAAATTGATTTACGTCCAAGGACAGAGAAATGGAACAATTCTATTATTCACTTTGAAAGGTGGCACACATACACTCTAGATTACATGTTTCTCCAAGTCACCTATTTATAAGTTTTACAAGATTTCTAGTCAATTAGACCATCCCTAACTCTAAAATCCATTCAAAATAATAAGACCCTTCCCATTTTGCCTTGGCTCATGTTTTACTAGGATAGCTTCAACATATCACAAAGAAAATCAATTCAACGTAACACTATTCTTTACAATTTACTTTCCTATTGCCATTTTTTCTAGGTTGCAAGATGCAGAGCTATATTACATTGTCCATCCTCCATTTTCAAAATGTCTTGATTAATTGTTTCTCTCATCCGATCAACCATTACTTTTACTACTTCAAATTGGCGGTTCTGGATAATGAAGAGAGGCCAATTTTCCAGCTCCAACCTTGAACTTCTTTAATTACTCTCCATTTGGTTCACCTATGAATTCGGCCTTGACCGAAAGAAGTTCTCTCGAAGCAAGAAATTTCTAGGATGCCTCATCCAAGGACCATAAAAGCACTCCATCAAATCAACAACGCAAGGTCTAACCATTTCATAAAGGATATCGCAAAATTTATCGACATGATCAAGTCTCCCATAATATAAGCAAAAGTCAGGAAGGCACTTATATTTGAAATTTGCCAAAAAGGTCTTTCCATTAGGCTTCCTTAGCTTTTTGCTTCCTTTCATTGAGTCATTCTTATTCACACATACTTTCATTCTTAGAAAGTTCCTCCAAATGCCTTGACCTTAAGGATTTATTTAACATTTAAGACTATAATGGACCAAAAATGAAATAATGGTGCATTAAAAGGGACCAAATTGATCAAGTGAATCTCAATATACACACTTCTAATCAATCACACGTATAATGTGAGATTTTACAATACTCATAAGGCAATACACATAACAATTTAGCTGATAATCTAAAAGAATTGGTTGTTTTCGTCAAATGCAAGTCAAAAATTGGAAATATAATCTGTATGCATATGTTTGTGCAATATAGAGAGAGTAAAAAAATTTTCCTTTTCATTTACAATGACTCCACTAATTTTTCAAATATTTGTCTACAATATGTTTTCTGTTAAACAACATTTAGCTAGCTCTATATGAACATTTTAATAGAAAAAATTTCTAATCTTCTCAGTATTTTCTATTGCTTGCATGGCTAAAATTGGTATAGTGGTAGATGATAATTAAGTAATTTTACTGTTATTGGTTGCGTTTAATGTGTGTCAATGTGTCTCTTTTATGCAGGTTAAATGCGTGTTTTAGGAGTTACAGGTAATTATTAATGTGATTGATTGTGATTTTAATTTTAGTTTTTATTTGTTAAGAGGTGGGTTTGGTGATTACTTGTGTGTTGAATGTCATTTGGTGCAAGTGACAATTGTTGGAAGCGACATTTAAGATTTTGTGGATGTGTGTAACGGATGTCTCAACTGAAACAAATGTCTCGGTCATGACAATCCAACGAAGGGAATTCGATATCTCGGTCGAGACGAAGTGGAGAGTGGATAAAAAGTCTCGATCGAAGGGAAGTCATTGTCACGTTACCAATAATGGAAAACATCTTTGCCTGCCTGCCCCAACTGTCTCGACCGAGACTTTTTGTCCATTCTCCACTTCGTCTCAACCGAGACAATGACTTCCCTTCATTGGATTATCACAACCAAGACATTTGTTTCGATCGAGACATTCGTTACACGCATCCACGACATCTTAAATGCCACTTCCAACAGTTGCCACCTGCACCAAATGACATTCAACACACAAGTAACCACCAAACCTACTTCTTGACAAATAAAAAGTAAAATTAAAGATCATAATCAATCACATTAACAATTACTTGTAACTCCTAAACACACATTTAACCTGCATAAAAGAGACACATCGACAAACATTAAATGCAACCAATAATAGTAAAATTACTCAATTATCAACTTCCCCACACTTAAATGTTTGCTTCTCCCCAAGCAAAAAGGAAATTAAAACACAATACCAAGGAACCCAAATTTATTATCCCATGCATCCCACACTCAACATGGTCCAAGTCAATATGTATCAAGAGCTTAAAAATGAACACAAATAGCGCTAGGCTAGCCGACAATCTAAATAAGGTTAATCTCCACTATGGTGGTGCCCCCAAAGAAATAGCTCTCACCCTACACCTCACAGTAAAATCACTCAAACGCTCAAGGTGTTTAGGGTTAAGTGTTTACACTCGAATCAACTTATGGTAAATATTTCCATCACTTCATAGTTAGTCAATTTTCCACCACTATAAATTTGAAATCGGCACACCAATAAAAAAGGTCTTTAAACAGGCTTCTAACGGGGCTTAACACAAAAGAAGGTTAATAAGTTGAGAGAAAACAATGACAAGAGCTATACATGCCAATCGAACATGCACCTAATGTTGAAACCACAATAACACGTCTTTTTTTTTCTTTTTAGAGACAAGGATGCCCCAAAAATACCTTTTATCCTCTTGGTGTTTCAATTTATAAAAAGTGTGGTCTCGAATTGCACTTCTTAGCAAGTTATAACAGTGTTATATCATAAGTGATTATTCACACAACAACAAAATTAAAAACTTTAAATCTTTACATGGATTATTATGTGAAATTCAAACTATTTCTTTGATTCTAGTATCAAGGGATAGTCAATTTTAAACTTGAGATACATGAAAACTCAAACCATACAAAGATGAGAAATTAAGGGATAATAAACATAAGTATCAAAGTGTTACAAAATTTTTAAAAAGTTCTCTACATGTGGGGAACCAACAAACGTGCACAAAAACAAACAACAAAACAAATAAAAATTCAACACACAAAACCTACCTTCCCACACTTAAATTGTCACATTGCCCTCAATGTGACCCCAACACACAACAAAGAAACATAAAACAAACAATCAAACAAAAAAAAAGCATAGAATCAAAACATAGAACGAAAAATAAAAAATGAAAGGAAAGGGTTAAGAAGCTTCTCTAATGAGGTGGCGAATCTGTAGGCTTTGTGGCTTTTGAGGTGATGGTGACATAGAAGCATCCTTCCTCATGAGTAACTCTGGTGTGGGCTTCTCCTTCTCTGTAGGATTTTTCATGGCCTTATTCATACAAAACTCTACTTGCCCATCTCATATCCTTAAAGTGAGCTTCCCCTCATTCACATTCACTAATGCTCTCTCGGTGTTCAAGAATACGCGTCCAAGGATCAAAGGACAATCCTTGTCTTCTTCATAATCTAGCAAAACAAAGTCCACCAGAATTATGAACTTATCCACCTCCACTAGGACATCTTCGATCTTTTCATAGGGCCTCTCGATTGATTGGTCTGCCAATTGTAACACCATAGAACTTGGCTTCACTTTTCCAAGCCTAACTTCTTAAAAATAGAAAAAGGCATAAGATTAATGCTTGCACCTAAATCACATAAATATTTAGCAAATTCCAAATTACCAACAACACAAGGAATAGTGAAACTCCATAGATATTGTAGTTTTAATGGTATTTTGCTATAGATGATGGAGCTGCATTTTTTCATCTAAGACACCATTTGATTTGATTGTCATCCTAATGCCTTTTGTTAGACAAGATGTCCTTCAAGAATTTTGCATACTTGGGCATGTTCTCTAAGGCTTACACAAAAGAAAGATTAGTTTGCAACTTCTTCAACTTCTCTACGAATTTGGAAAAATGAGGATCAAGTTGGTTCTTCTTCAACCTTTGAGGAAAAGGCACCTTAGGAACAAAATTGGAAGGTTGAGCATTTTTTTGTGCATACCTTATTCTCTTTCTCACTTCCCTTGGTGTCAATTTGGTGCTCTTGTTCTTGCTCTTTGTTCTTCTTTGATGGAGTAAGTACACCAACCACTTTTCGGCTCTTAATAGTGATTGCCTTCACTTGCTCCCTTGGATTAGACTCGATGTTGCTTGAAAAACTCTAAAAATTTCTAGTGGAGAGAGCATTAGCTAATTGGCCTAGTTGCACCTCCAAATTGTGAATGGATGCAGAATGGTTTTTGGCAATTTGATCAAATTTTGCCTCCATCCTCTTTTGAGCTTCCTCTTGGCCAAATAACTTTGTTGCTACTATATCTATGAACTTATCCATTTTTTACTCAAGACACGATAATCGATCTTTTTGACGGGATTGTTGAAATACAGACGGCCTCAGTGGTATTGCAACGGTCCCCACACCATTGGACCAAGAAAAATTAGGGTGGTGCGACACCGCGGATTGTATGTGTTGGAGTAAGGGTTGCTACCACCTCTTCCTTATTGAACTCCTACAAATTTCACTTGCTCCTCAATTGCATCTCGCTCTATAAAAAAATTAGCAGCAAAATGGCCAACTTGGCCACAAAGTTCACAAGGAGTTTGAATAGAAGCTATTTGGCTTGACGAACCCGTTTTCATGTCGCTTAGTTGTTTGGAAAACTTAGTCATCTCCGCTTGCAAAGCCATCACTGGATTTAAGGCTAATACTCCCTTTTTCTCTTTGATTGGTGCTCTAGCCCTCTCTTTTTTCCATAAAGAATTGTTGGTTGCCATCTCCTCTAGAAGATCATAGGCATCATCCACTGTTTTCCTCATCAAAGAACCACCCGATGTAGCATCAATGGTGCCTATTGTAGTAGGATTGACCCCATTGTAGAATGTTTGCAACAACAAATCCCTTGGAAAATTGTGGTGTAGGCAACTCCTTTGTAATTTCTTAAACCGCTCTCAAGCTTCATACAAGGACTATCCATCGGCTTGTTGAAAGGTAGTGATTTCTTTGATAATCCTCGTCATTTCATCCAAAGGGAAATACTTGGCTAGCAAAGCTTGTGACAATTTGTCCCATGTGTTGATTGAACCTGGAGTCAATGAGTTCAACCATGCCTTAGCTCAGTCTTTTAGAGTGAATGGGAACAAGCAAAGCCTTGTAGCATCATCCGACACCCCATTGTATTTGAAGGTGTCACAAATCTCCAAGAAGTTGGCAATATGAGCATTGGGGTCTTTATTTGCCAAGCCATAAAATTGCACACTTGATTGAATCATTTGCAACAACACCAGTTTGATCTCAAAGTTATTGGCATTTACTGGCGATCGAGCAACTCCTTGTTGGTTGGCATTGAAACCCGACCTCACATACTCCGTAAGGGTTCATTGTTGTTAACTTCTTCTTCCATTCTTTTGCATCTTTCTCGCCTCAAATCTCTCTCGTGTCTCACAATTTTGAGAATGTATGCTTCTAAATTTGCTTGAGATTTCTTTGTTTTCCTTTTTATCATACACCTAAACAATTTGCAGGAAACAAGAAACGTAACACAACTAAAAGAAAATAAAATTATCGAATCAAGCCTAACTAAATAAACACAAGTGTTAAATCATATAGTCCCCGACAACGGAGCCAAAAACTTGTTGAGCCGTAAGTGCAAGGTTGTTCAAGTAGTAAAAATATCGTTCTCACGAGGACTATGGATTTATCCACCATCAATTTAGTTTAAATTTGTTTGAGAGAATAAAAATTGAATCATTAATAAAATAAAGAAAATAACAAGCATAAACTAAAATTCAAATAATGCTCTTTTTTTTGCCGAAAAAATTCAAATAATGCTAACAAACAATCAATATCACAACTTAGGAATTAACACTATCTACATTCCCTCTTAGTCTCTTTAATAGGCTTAATGATGCTAATGCTCTAGATATCCAATATTTTTACCTGTCCTCTCTCAAGCAACAACTAACTATCAAATTGAATAACAATAGTGAAATTCTAATTTCTCAATTATCAATTCCAACCCAAGTTATACCAATTGATGCATTAAGCAATCATTCGAGCAATTAGTTAATCCCCATGATCTCTCAATGATTCTCTACTAACTCGGTGTTTATAGGCTACAATTCTCATTGCGCACATAGCACAAATAATCTAATTTAATCTCTCAATTGTAATTAAAACAATGGAATCCAATAAACACAGCATAGATAAGATTAAACTCAAAAGATAAACATTGAAGGAATGCTTCAATAGTTAATTCCTACAAAATATTTAGTCATCCATAGAAATAAAAATAAAATAAAATAACAACAATCATCAATTCCATCAAAATAAACAAGAACTAGAGAGGAGAAATAAGAACTCTTCACCGTTGCTTGAACTCTTCTCCTCGGTCTTGGCTTAAAGACTTCACTCTTACTCTTCTTCAAAATGAATGGAAATGATGTTGTGATGTGACTTTTATCGTGTGTGGTTGGCATCTTCTTGTTGTTGTTATTGTTGTCCAAGAGGGGGTTTTATAGCCTTCTCCTAGTGTGCTTTCTTAAATTGTCTAATGAATAAGTTTTAGTGCACCTTAAGTAGGTTACAAACGAGTCTCTCTTCAGTTACCGACAATGGGAAACGTCTTTGCTTGCTTGCCCCATTTGTCTCAACCGAGACTTTTGTCTCGACTGAGACTTTTTCCACTCTCCACTTCGTCTCAACCGAGACAGTGACTTCCCTTCGTTGGATTGTCACAACCGAGACATTTTTTTGATCGAGACATTCGTTACATGCATCCACAACGTCTTAAATGCAGCTTCCAACATTTGCCACCTGCACCAAATGACATTCAACATACAAGTAACCACCAAACCCACTTCTTGACAAATAAAAATGAAAATTAAAGATCACAATCAATCACATTAACAATTACTTGTAACTCCTAAAACACACATTTAACCTGCATAAAAGAGACACATTGACACACATTAAACGCAACCAATAACAGTAAAATTACTCAATTATAAGTAGACACGATTGATACTGTTAAAATAACATATAGATGAACGCTATCTGGTGTAATGTTTATCAATGCAGTGTTGTATGAACCATACATTACAGTCATACATATCTGCAGCTCCAACCGCAATGGAAATCTGCTGGTCAGGATGGTAACTATGAAAAGAGATACCAAAAACCCGATCGTGTTGAAGAACACAAAGATGATGAATGCAATTCCATCTCTAATTCTTAAATGGATTGACCTGCAATATGTGGTGTGTTGTATTTACTATTGGTACTGCTATTGCCTGTCACTGCAGGCAAGTTAAAAAGATAGATTGTTTCGAATTACCTCTTAATAACGGTTCTAACTGAGAACATCCCTCTCATATGGGTTTGTTGATGGCCTACTTTGTTATTGTTTATGTGGTTTCTTATTAAGGCTCACTCATTTGTGTATTTAAGGAGTGCCTCTCCTATATGAGTTTTTTGGCAGCCTAGAATTTTTTTTCAATGGGAGTCACTGCTCTTATGTTTGTCTAATGAGGATTGTTTGAGCTTTGTTAAAACATGCGTCTTGTGGTTGTATTTCACTATTATAGGGATACTATGTATGTTGTTGTTTTGATTACTGACAAATGTTGATACTTGTTTGTTGAATTGATTTTGCTGTTAATTGTCACGCTTCTAGTTAGTAGCACCTAATTATGCGAAGTCGGTTGCATCCTATCGATGTCGTTTGTGCACGATTAGTTTGTGTTTGTCTATTTCGTTCTAAAAGCATTTTGTTTAGATTAGGTCAATCCAAGTGGGAAAATCTTGAATTAAATTAATTAATTGTATGGACAACATAATCTAACGTCAATTAAAAAACCAATCGTATACATGTTTGGTTGGGCAATGATTGGACGAATTGCTCATCTAATCAGTTATGGACCCTTGGACCCAATCTCCAAGAACATTAGGCAAGGGGCACCAAGATAATGCTTAGGCACGAAAAAACTAGGCAAATGAAAAACCCATCAACACTTTGCTGAGCTACATAAGCACCAAACATAATGCTTGGAGCATCACTAATGGATATACACATGAATAAATTAATAAAATTATTACATCAATAATTTATTAATTTTTTGTTCATTATATTATTTTTTTTAGTGGTTAACCTCTCATTATATTCTATTATAAAATCCACAATTATGTTACTTATTATTTAATTTATTTATAACATATAAATCATAATAAATATATTTATTTGACATAAATATTTTGTGTGAGTTAATATTTGAATTAAAAATAATATTTTGAGAATTATAGTATATAATATTTATTATAAAAATTATTTAATTGAATTTTTTTTAAAATATTTTTAGTTAAATAAAACTTAATGGTTGATTGGGTAAATATTTAAATTAAAATAATATACTTATTAATGATGAAAATTTTGAATTAACCGAATAATAATACATTATACATAATAGCAAATTAAATAAATAACATGAATTAACTAAATAAAAAATAAATTATACATTATAAGAAATTACATAAATAATGAAAATATAAAAATATACTCATTTTCATCTTAAGTCTTCCCAAAATGATTAAAAAAAAGATAAAGAAGAAAAATAAAAAAAATCAATGAATTGGCATTAATGGACCCCACCACTTAATCTGCTCCTTGCAAATGAAATAGACCAAGCCATGATACTCTCCTTAATTAGACTCCATTAACCGCCCACTACTGATGCCCTTAGTTATATAAGCCAACACCAAATAAGAATCTCAGTTTCATTTGAGCACAAGGCAAGGCACTAGAACAGATCATCAAACAACAATTAACAAACCACCATTCTTGTCTAATCACAAGGCATTGGGCAAGGGGCAATAGAAAATTTTCTACATAATCAGCCTATGAAACAAGCACATGAAAAACCAGGTAACAGCCGCGATTTCTTTCAGTAACTTTGAGCTTTGTTGTCAAATAGACTATACATAAAAACGGTTTCCTATCATAATGTGGAGCATTAAGCAACAATTTTGACCATTAAACAATACAACCCACCAGATTAAGAACATAACAATTCACTGAAATAAAAATCAGATATAGAACCATAACTTTCAACTTAATATACAGATTCAATTTTAAGAAAAAATGCAATGTGATATCATGGACGTATGACCAACTTAAGAAAACAATACTATCCAGAGGAACAGCTAAAAATACAACAATTGCAGATACAATGCTGATAAATCAAATGATAATCTCTTCTTAATTAGCCTATAGAAAGGCTATAGAGATGAAAAAACATGCAATTAGTAGACCAATTTATCAAGGCCACTAAGTTAGGGTTACTGGCCTATTTCACTCCAAATCCCGCACATAACCGAAGTCAAATCCCACGGAAAGAAGGATATACCACAATTTCGAATAAAAAATCTTAGAAAATCCAGATTCTGATTGATCTGTTAAAATAAGAAATTTTAGGCACCAACATCAAACAAGTAATGTATTGCCCAGAAAAAGAGAACAAATCTTTTATTGATTAGCCCACAAAATGCAGACGAATAACCAACGACAAAAGACACGGCTTGGCTGTTTAGTACACTATACAAACACAAATTTGTCAGGTTCGGTTTGAGAGGTAGGCACCCGTCTAGTCCATCAAACAGGAAGCCATATCTCTGTATCATATCATAATCTGGGAGGGACAAGTGAAAGAGAAAATCTCTTCATGAACAATATAGATTTATCTTGCTTCCCTTCTATATTCTAGTGTATTGCCCGTTAAGTCAGGGTTACTGGGCTATCAATTTTTACTCCGAATCCCGGCACATAAGAAAGAAAGACAAACACCACAATTTCGAACACGAAATTTTGGAAAAAAAATTATAGATCGGTTAAGAAACAGGGACTGAAACTTAATGTTGATCTGCTAAGACAAGAATCTTAGAAAACCACGACTTTGTCAGTTGTAAGACAAGAAGTTTTAGGCAACAGTGCAAAACACATCTAACAACAAGGCACTACCTTCGTCTCATCATCAAGAGAGGGACAAGAGAAGATGATTCATCTAGCTTTCCTACACATTATTGCCCATTAAGACAAGATTACCGGGCGACAAATTTTTGCTCCAAAAACGGCACATAAGAAAACAAGAAATTTCAGTGCGCAATCCATCAAACATCCAGGCACTATGTTCATTGAACTCAAGAGAAGGACAAGTGTAAGAGAATAAATCTCCTCATCAACAATATGGATTCCTTCATCTAGCTTCCCTTTCATATTGTAGTGCTTAAAGCACTCTATTGCACATTAAGTCAAGGATAACGAGCTATCAATTCTTACTCCGAATGCGGCACATAAGAAAACAAAGACACACCGGAATTTCAAGGTAGAAATTCCTTTTCTTTCCCAAAAAAAAAACAACTTTGATCGATCGGTCAAAACACAGGATCTGCTTAAACAGACATTAGACAACAAGGTACCATCTTGTTTCATCCGAAAGGGTCAAATGAAAGAATTAACGAATCAAATTTTAACTCCGACACCGCACAGAGGCAACACAGAGACAAAGACAGTTACGCTTGAATCAGAAATCTCAAAAAGACGCATATTTTGACCGATCGTTTTAAAAATAGATGAAGACCACAATTTTGATTTAGAATCCTCGAGAAATCATGATTTTTATCAGTCAAAACAAGAGCACAATCTTGAATCAAAAATCACAAGAAACCCTAATTTTAAAGTAAGAAAAAGAAGCATCGATGATTCGAATTTCATTCCGAGCGCAGCATTCAGGCAACACAGATACAAAGCAAGGTACTTGAATCAGAAATCTCAAAAACCCTAACTTTGACTGATGGTTAACATAAAGGGATGGAAAAACTGGAATATCGATTTGTTAAAACAAGAATGCGTAGAAAACCCTGATGCTATCAGTATTGCATTGCCCATTTAGTCATAGTTACTAGTCATTCCAGTTTTGTTCTTAGCACGACTTACAAGCAACACAGAGGCAACACAAAGACAAAGCAATACTTGAATAAGAAATCTCAAAAACCCTAAATTTGACCGATGGTTTGAAATAAAGGAATTGAAATCGGAAATTTGATTTGTTAAAACAAGAATCTTGATTTCCAACAGTTAAAACAAGAGTGCAATCTCGAATCAACAATCTCAAAGTAAAAGACCTTAAATAAAAGAAAAGAAAAGAAAAGGAAGAAACTTTAAATCAAGATAACAAAACCCTATTGTTTTATGGAACAAAATAAAAGACCTTAAATCAAGAAGAGAACTCTTATTTTTTATGGTTGGGATTTGGGAACGAAAACGAAGAACCCATTAACAAGAAACAAAAAATAGAAAAACAAAATTCACGGTAAGACTGCTGAAGTTTATGCTGATATATATATATAGAGATAGCAATGGCGGTGGTTTGTCAAAGCGGTGCCGTTTTCATTTTGTTCTTTTTTTTTTCAAATAAGGCGGTGACGGTTTTATGTATTGTAACGTTAACATATGTTTTTTTTGTTCAGACTCCACGGTATTCTAGATGGGTCTCAATTGTGGACGGCATCTTTAAGCCATTGATCACATCTAGATTAATCTTCATTTGAGTTAGGATAAAATCTTTCGAGAGACAAAGCTCTAACCCCATATATTTAAGCTGCATACACAAGAGTTCGAATGTTAACATAAGTTGTAATCACATCGTATTAATTTCCAGCCAAAAAATAATACTCCACGTCCCATAATAATAGTATTAAGAAATGATACTTTTAATAGTTAAACTTATTTAATTTCATAAAATATTTTATTTGTCATTTGAGTAAATATGTTAATAATTAATGAATTAGTTGAAAAAAAGAGATTATATAAAAATAATATTGTAACTTTATTAATAATAAATATAATAAAAAAATATTTATATTTTAAGACATTTAAAATAAAAAATGTATATTATTATAGGACAAAAGAAGTACTCTATCAAATATTAATTGATGCAACACTATTCAACCAAATATTAATTTTGGCAAACCGCAGATAGAATGGGTTTTGCTGTTTGGTGCAAATGCGGAGATGGGTTTTGCGGTTTGGTGCATATGCAGAGAAAGGCGGCAAATGATAGCACACAAACATATCCACTAGGTGAGGATGCTCATCATGGTAAGAAACCTAAAACCCCATTTAGTTGAAGAACACAGAGGTTGATAGTTCTTTTTCTGATTAGCTTGCAAGTTTATTTCCTGACATCGACCACTATCAATGGACCCAACTCGAATTCAAATCAGATTTGAGGCCTGTTTAATATAATAACATATAACATCATTAACAAAAATAAATAATAAAAAAATATGTATATAATATGTTTATTAATAAAATTAATTATATAATATATACTATATCCTCTTTTAAAAATGTTATATAATATATCTACCAAACGAACCCTTTAAAAAAATATCCGGTTACCAAACAATTTAATAAAAAAGCTTCTGTTAATACCACAAGTCATTTCAATCTTTCGAGCTGTTGTTTGATGTTACGAAAGATGACCCGACTCGAATTCAAATGAGACTGGATTGCTGGTTACATCAAATACCCTAAACGACTAGCGATTAACTGCATAGTCATACTCCATTTCACAATAGAGAAAATTGAATATTGCAGTTCTAAAAAACAAATTCTCCCAATTCTCACAAAATAGTCACGACTCACGATTAACTGTAACTCGATCAGTTTCAATAAACAGAACGATAATTTTAACCGCAAGAAATCTGCTAATTTATACATTGGCTCATTTCATTCGTGTGCGACAAAAACCACGCCAGAAAGTCACAAAAAGATTAGATGATAATGCATTTTTAAGACAATATTCAATAGTGTTGCGACTGGAGAAGCACACATGACCGAGGGATGAGCTATGGCACTTTTGCCCTATCTCCTTTTATGTGCTAACAAAATTTAAGCCATTGGATTAAATCTAAAATGTGTATATGGAAATAGAGACAAAAGGATATTATCTCAATCACAAGTGCAATGTTCATGGTTTTTGATCAATCATGCCAGGGAGATGAATTTATGAACTTATGCTTTAGGGCTATCACACACAACCTAGTTAAATCAAAACAAACACAACTTACTCCAGGACATATACTAGCTGGAAAATTGCTACGAACTCAAATTCAAAGCACATTCACAATCCCGGGTTAGTACACTTCTTAATTGTACAAGTGGCATGGCATGTCAGTAAATTAACAAAAACCAGAAGTCCCAAACCTCATGTACGTTCTATGTTGATAAGTTGCCACTTCATTCAATTTTACTCGTTCTTGGTTCTTGCAGCAAGGTCCAAAACACTTAAGCCAACTAGAGGACCATCCTGCCTTGACAAACACATGGAATTTGCTGGCAATCTTTCATATCTGATCTCAAGACCGCCCATCCTTTCTCCTGTGGAAACAAAAAAAATGATATTAATGTGACGCATTTTTTACCAACCATTCATAAAACCTATATGAAAATACAAACAGAACAGAACAGCAGCCGTCAATCCTAATCACACACAAGACATCAAAACAAGCTACTTACAACATAAAAACTAGTGTGAACACAAATTACCTACTGCTCATCCATGCACAACAAAGATGGGAACAATTCAATACAAAATATCATTAGCATTGACCCTTACCTACTGCCTTCGAGACCCCAATTTTCAGGAGCATCTCTTTTATCAGGCTGCCCAACAAGACTGGTTAAGTGTCAGAACCATCTTTTGGTAAAGGCCACATAACTGCAAAGGTTATCTGTGCTTCTATAAACCATTTCTATCCATGTAAAGAAAATGAACCAGCATGATTCACATCTCGAAAGTTCTGTTGTATAAGCTGCCTGAATTCGGCATTCGGAACTTTGAATCATCAAAACCAGCAGCGTAGAACTTGTTGAAACCTAATCTCTCATTCCTGTGAAGTTCTGCCACCCCCAGGCTGTTTCCACCCTGAACCTCACTGCAGCCATCCCAGTGCCCATTTGAAACAAGCCCATTCCTAGGCTGCTGAAGTGATAGTTGTGCAAACGGAGAGAGATTGTTCACTTGTGATTGGTCCACAAGCCTTGAAGAAATGCCATAAGAATCGTTAAGAGAAGAAAAATTATCTCCAATGTCAGCATATCTTAGATTCTGACGTGATGAGAGAGATCTTTGCATCAATAGTTGAAGTCTCGCCTCATTCTCAAAAGCATTTAACTGTTGCTGGAAATTTGATCTCATGTCTAAGCCTGGACTGTTAAGCCCGCCTTGGAGTCTACTGATATTATTCCCTTTACCAACTGCCAAAATTGCTGGATCCATAAATTCAATGTCTCCAGTGCTACTAACATTATTTCCACTTTGTGCAGTCAGATATGAATTTCTTTGCAAGGAAGAAGAACCAAGTAGATGATTCCCTACACGGAAAGAAAATTGGGAAGTTAACAATAACATCTACTTGCAGGAACTATCATCAATAAATCCAGGTAACTACACTACTAACCAGATAC
The DNA here is from genome assembly GCA_948243855.1 of Flueggea neowawraea. NCBI lineage: Eukaryota > Viridiplantae > Streptophyta > Magnoliopsida > Malpighiales > Phyllanthaceae > Flueggea > Flueggea neowawraea. Next base: position 18,022 of record CAODLS011205521.1, read on the forward strand.
AGATCATTCACTTACCAGATAAAGAGTCAAAAGTCTGGTCCATTTTCTCATGGGAAGAAAATCCCGGGGGTGGTGCCCTGCTGGGCACAGAAAACCCAGGTGGAGCAGAAAATTGAGCTCTTGAAACTGCAAAAATTCATAAGGCAAGCAGAGATTAGAAGGACAGAACTAAATGATTCTGAATACAAAGAGTACTATCAGCATATAGTGCTTTTGAACAATTAATAGGCAACAACTACATGTCTCTGTTCAATAAATCATAATGAACTTCATAAATACTTATGATGGTCAAACAAGAATCCTTGGGCAAAGAGCTCCTGTTCTCTTAAATTATTGGCCAAAGAGTTGGCATTTTTTCCCCGCTGAAATCAAATTTATGGATGCGTTTGCCACAACATCATGCAGACAAAAGCATTTACGGACCAAATATGGTTACCATTGCATCAAAGATACTCTTAAGGCGAGAATTTGAAGAATTACAGCAAGCAAAGCTCAATATCTCTTACAACTAAGTTTTTTCATAACAAAATTATTGATTGTCAAAATTTCTCATGGAAAAGAAAAAAGAACAAAGCACCCCACACAAAAGAACACAACTTAAATCAGATTAAATGTGCCAACTAAAAGCAACTCCTATCCAGTGAACAAAATTGAGCATTCAATTAAATAAGGGAAATGTGAAACGAATGACCTGCTGGCAAAAGAAAGAAAAATCCCTCATCCAATTGAAAGTAGAACTCTTAAGTGAAAGCTTACCAGGAGGTTTATTAGATGAGAATAAAGGATTGCTGGCAAAAGACTCCGCTTCTTCAAAACTACTCGAAGAGAAGCCATTACCAATCCCTAGCTTATCCAATAATGAATTCCGGTTTTCTGGAACATCTTGGTTAAATGACTGCTGCCTTGGCAACTGCCCAAAGGCATTAAACGATGTATCAGCATCAAATGGTTGATTTCTCGATTCCTCCTGTCTCGCAAAAGAGAATCTAGATTGATTGTTGTTTTGCGCTTTCCAGGAACCAGACATTTTAAGAGCACTAGACTTTTTATCACTATCACCCAATATTTTCGCCAAATGCTGAGGCGAAGTCAAGGGATCATCCCATGAATCAAGATCTAGTGACAAAATATTTGAAATGATGCTGCTCTCACCCCCATCCAATGTCGCATTACAAGCATCAAGCTGTAATCTTCCCACGTGCTTCCTTTCCCCTTCATTTGGAACCAAAAATGAATTCTCCATATTGCTAATTGAACTAGTATGACTGCTGATTAATGAATCTGGGTATCCATTTGGTATTACAGCATTGCTAGATGCATGAAAATGTGGACGGTCAACAGCTCTATTATCTACAAGTAAAGAATCTGGATTTAAATAGACAGCACCAAATGACTCATTTTGTTGGAAAGAATGTGACCTAGAATGGTTTGGAATGTGAAACGAATTAGCTGAATTTGGCAGATAACTATTATGACTCACAACTTCTGGATCCTTCAGTCTCTGATTGTCAAAGGATATTATGTCATCCTCTATCTCAGAATTCCTAATTACTTGTGTCTCAGGCTCTGATCTCCAATCAAAATGTTCTCTAGAAGCACACACCCCATTCACAAACACAGAAGTTTTCTCCCATTGAGGTTCTCCATATTGCTCAGATCTATGTTGTAACCCATGGCTCCTCGGAGATTTAACTGTGCAGTGATCAGAATGTGAACTACCAGGTCTAAAACTTTCACAATCACCATTAACATTCATAGATGATATATCCGAGCACAAATCCCAAATATTACCTTCAAATGCAAACTCTTTATCAAAATCAGAAGATTGTTTGCTATGAACATTGGAGTTTGTAACATCAAATACCATGGTTTTACTCCACTCATTGTGCTTAGGTCCGACAGAACATGCGGGCTGCTCACTCAAAGTAGCTGGAGTAGCATCACTTGTAGCTGTTTTATCCAGGGTAGTGGGTCGAAAATCTGTACCACTATTGAGTCTTGCAGGCTTCAATGGATCCGGTTTCACTTTACCATTACTTTCTTCGTTCCACATTGCCTTTTTCCCTATATCACTGAACACTGTAGAAACCTGAGTTGTACTTGCAGCTGCCGATGAAAAAGGTATGGTACTGCCAACCGTCTCTGGTTTAGGCTTGATTGGTCCATTTAAATATGCTGAACTTGCCACTTGTGGCTGGCTTGAAGAGCGCATTCCCCTGCAATATCATTTATTTCAGGACAACTAACTTTCAAATAATAAGATGTTGATTACATGAAAGCAAGTGGTATACCATGAGGCTGCAGCTGGAAGTGCACCAGTTTTACCAGAACTTCCATTTGGAGGTGAACCTTTACCTGTGCTTGCTGCATTATGCTATAACAAACATATATATATATTACAAATTCAATCCATTAGATAAAAATGTGCAGATGCAATCTGACCCATGTTGAAAAATAAATCAGCATTTATCCTCCAAGAAAAACCTTACAGTTGAGGCATTTTTAACAATTGGCTTAGGTGCAGAAGCAGAAATATTGTTGCAGTAATCATCCAAGGGTGGAGGCAACATACTTCCCGCACGCTGCAGCATGTTGTTTGTTGCACCCGTAATTTGCTGAACTCTACTTCTTTAAAACAGTTATCAGTTAGTCAACCCAGAACAGACACCAAATGCATTCCAAATTAAATAATTGAACTGCCAAACTTAATATCTTTGTGAAGTTGCCAAAACAGATGAGTCAAAACAGAGTAGCTACAATCAAAAAATTTCAAACACCAAAAGAACATGAAAATTGCAATTGCCATTTCAACTTCAAGATCCACAAATCATATCATTTTTCTATAGCATGTTTGTGAAGG
>CAODLS011205550.1:0-15979 GCA_948243855.1 Flueggea neowawraea
TTTAAGGTGGGCCAGATGTGTCCTCCAGTCTGTAAGAACTTTATATTTCCTTGAACTTCTAATGCAATGTAGTTCTTTGATTAGCTTAGCTTGACTTCCAGCAGGTTTTGTTAAGCAGTCTATTTCGACTCTTTAAATAAATTTTAGTTCTGTTCTAGCTCTATTATTCCTTTACTACTGGTTGATTGCTGATCATTTATAGGAGGATCTTGGATATTATGCAGGATAAACTTAAAGCTATTTACTTCTTTTAACTTTTTCCTAGAATCTTTAGTGCATCGTAATTTCTTTTGTGCATGTTCGTTTTTGTGTATGTTTAACTATCTGATTCATTTACTTGGGGACTTGTACTTTAAATCATGATGGTATTTTGTGATGCTTATTTTCTGTTTTATTGTCGACTTAAATGTTAGTTTTTTATTCTTATTATATCTTCCAATATTGGTTGGATTGTCTTTCTGGTGCTTTTTGATGTCGCAGAACAGGCTTTTTCAACTTCAATTGAAGCAACAATTTGCATGGTTATCTGGTAGAAACTTGGTTCTTGATTTGACCCTTTTTCCTCTCTTGTTTGCAGGTTGAAGGAGATTGATTAGTCATTAACTTCATTTGTTTGTAATGTTTGCTCTTTTTTTGCTTTTCTTGAGTTGATTTGCTACATGGTTTCCTGAAATGGATTTTAATTTTGCAGGTCTTCAAGTGTGTGCTATTCAGGAACTCTAATTAGGCCTATTAATTGATGACTATTTTTTTTAAAGTATTTTTGAATATATTAGGATGTCCAAATTAATGTAATTCTTCTTTTTATGTAGGTGACTGGTCCTTTTGCAATGGAGAATGACCACACAGTGGACTTTGTTGAAGAAGCAACTTCATGTGCACCGTTGAGAAGTTTCATCTTAATAGGCATGAAGCTGTATCGGAGGAATTGAGAGAGATATGATCTTGGCTGATAATTGATGTTGTCTGCATTGCTCCGTATCGTTTAAGGGATTTCAAGGTCTAATTCTTGGTCATTGATAAAAAACAAAAGGTCCAATTCTTGGCTTTGTGTATATAAAATATAGAAAGCAGAGACTTATTTTCCATATGTATCTGTACTCTTTAACATACTAGCTGCACTCTGGTCACTGCAGGTTCACATAAAAGGAGCTTAATTTATATGTGATGTGCTTGAAAGGATTGTTATGAGACGCTGCCAAGGCATGTAGAAGCTTCATATCTGGGTGGTGAAGTTGATGACAGTTAAATTGTCATCTGAGATATAAACAGCAATGTTAGAAATCTATTTGCAGACAATTTTCATAGTGTTCGATTTCTAATGGCTGTGACTGAGGGTTGCGCTTCATTTTGTTGATTGGTCAAACTCTGCAGCTACCAGGGTTTGTAAGCTCCTGATTCCTGAATTCTGTAGTTTCAAGTATATCTTGTCTGAATTTTATGATTCCAGTGTGCGAGGCTATGATCTTTGGTTTCCTTTTATTTTTTCTAACGCTTTATACTCTGTATTCTTTATCAATATCTTACTGGCATTCGATTTAGGTGAACGGAAAAGATATGTTTTATCAATAAAAAGACCGGCATTATTTTTACATGTATGGAGCTGCCACAGACTTATCTTGCATTTACGTTGTATGGCATACAAAAGACTAGGGAATGTTAGCTGTTACTTGTACTTGCACATCCAGTTACACATCTTTTACTTAGTCTAGTACGTTTTTTAACCATCACTTGTAACTTGTAAGAGCACTGCACAGATAAGGGCAGATTAGCACCATCTGATGTTATACATAATGAATAGCATCTGCAGGCTTGATTCGTGTTTGATTTGATCTTTTCTCGGAAAAAGCAATCAATTTTGTAGATTAAGCAAAGGAATGTATATGCCTGACCCGTTTCTCATGGATACTGTTGACATATATTTGGTGGAGATAATCAAATGTGTTATCCTTTCTATTAATTGAGTTAATTCTCCAACTGATGAGAGGAAAGGAGAGGAGAATGGGAGTAATGAATATGTGACGATCACAGTAACTGTATAGCAATGCAACGCTTAAAGAAAGGGATTGCTTTGATGAGAGGTCACCAAACAAAAGAAATACTAAGCCTAAAATGGTGAGATTGCGGCTGAAAGCAACGTAGCTTATTGCCTAGAAAACGAATTCCCTTTCCAGATTCTCCTGCCCTCCATATGTACGGGTCTTCTATTGCTCCAAGCAATGCGTCGGCGACTACGGTAACCCTCCCAATTCACCACTCTTTAGGCCATATTTCTACAGTACCTATGAGTCCATCATGGATTATTTTAGGTCTTACTCTGTTTGCAATTTCATTTTTAGTCTCTCCTTCCTGCTCTTGCTCTTTCACCATAGCTAACAACTGCCCTCACCCCATATGGCCTGGCACCCTTTCTGGTGCTGGAACCCCACAGCTTCCAACCACTGGGTTTCGCTTGGACTCCGGCCAAAGTTTAAGCATTCCGAGTGTTCCAGGATGGTCTGGTCGAATATGGGCAAGAACAGGTTGCACCTTCGATGAATCGGGGACCGGTTCGTGTCAAACTGGAGACTGTGGTGGGAAACTAGAATGTAAAGGCAATGCTGCAGCTCCTCCTGCATCACTCTTTGAGATAACCCTTGGCAATGGCATGAATAAGGACTTCTACGATGTCAGCATCGTTGACGGTTATAACTTGCCTATCCTAGCCACGCCTCGCGGAGTCCATGGCGCGTGTAATGCGACCGGCTGCATTGCAGACATCAACATGGGTAAGACCAATTTTCAAATTCAACTGCATCTATGTGCGTTATCAACCATCATTATTATGATTTTGACCGCAAATCATAAACAGGGTGTCCAAAGGAGCTTCAGGTGGTGGACGGAGAGGAAGGAGGTGGAGGTGTAGTTGCATGTAAGAGTGCATGTGAGGCATTTGGCCTAGACCAGTACTGCTGCAGTGGGGAGTTTGCTAATCCAACCACATGTGGCCCGTCTTTCTATTCAACCATTTTCAAGAGAGCTTGTCCAAAAGCTTACAGCTATGCTTACGATGACGGCACCAGCACCTTTACGTGCAAAGCTTCCGATTATGCCATTGTTTTCTGCCCCAATTCTAACTGGTACGTTTGCTTTCGCTGTGTCATGACTTCTGTATCTGCATTCATCAAAAATATATATCATCAATTTAGAGAATATTCATTGATTTGAAAAGCAGGGTCGACGCATCTGATGGTACATACACAGATGCTGTTATACACGAGTCCTTTGATGAAGGCAAGTCTGGGGAGATTGTTTCCTACTCTGGCATCCTCCTTCCCCTTCCAACGTGGATCATTATTCTCGTTTTCATTTTAACCTCACGACCATGACGCCCCCTCTAAAGCCTCCCCGACATGAAGCAATCCTCTTGTAACTGATCGCCAATTACTGCGGAAAAGAAATTAGGAGAAGCTCTTCTATTTATTTTCAGAACTGATCAAACAATCTGTCATCAGAAGCAATTGTTATTTGCTTAACATGTACTTCATTCGTAGTTTAAGCTTTTAATAGAATTTCGCATTCTTTTCATTGCAAGAATATTGGCAGCAACAGCCAAACAAACAAAGCTTCAGACCACAATATTTGACAACAAATATTTGACATCACCATAATTTTCGTATAAAATTCCATTAGTACATCTGATTACTAAATGTTTTGGTTTTTAACACACTAATTGTTCCTAGCAGTAAAAACTTGCATAACTATGATCTTATCTACTCTGTTCATATCAGATGGCTCCAAGATCTGGCTACTTGCGATTCATGAGTTGTGATGAAAAATAAGATCATTTTCAAACTTGGTCTCTCATTTCTTATTCTTGGCTTTCTTTGATATTTGAGTTTTCTTTCTTGATTTGTTTGCTGGTTGTGCCTTTCCTCCTGTAGCTTTACCTTTCTTTCGTGGCATTCCCTGAAACCAAATAACCCATTAATCATGAAAAAGAAGGCAGTTAGATCATTCCATGGTAAAAGCCCTTTCTCTTTCAGTTCTATGAACAGAAAGAAATCACTGAAAAAAATCACAATTTGTAGTGCACTGAGAAAATAGTAGACGGCTGAAAGCATACGGATGATTTCTCCGCTTTTCTTTTATTTTTCCATTGTTTTGTTCGTCAATACTCTTACTCTTGTCAGCCTCATCTTCTGAATCAAATGAGAAATAGCTTTAGGAATCTTGTCAGCCTCATCTTCTGAATCAAATGAGAATGGTTGGAAAAACATGGATGGGATATATTTTCCATATATACATCATTGAAAAGAAGCCTGACCTTCAACCATAGTTTCTGCTTCATAAACATTAGACTGCGGTTTTAGCTGAATGAAGTCATTCATGATAGCCTCTATCTGGGCAAAGGACATAGAGCACATAACCAATAAATTCAACCACATTGTATATTTAAACTTGTTCCAACCAATTTTACAGTATTTAATCAAGAAGAAAAAGACCACTCCATTAAATGAGGGAAAAGAAAGGATCATCTGGCAGATAATGCAAGGAGATCACATACCTTTGCTTCTGATTGACCAAAGCTAACCTGTACAAGAAATGATGAGATCAATATTACATCACAACGACAAACAATAATCCAAACAACTAGAAGGTTGAAACCAAAGGTAACCATCATTGTATCATTGAGGATATTTCAAAAAGGAATTTCATGACATACAACCCAGAATGTCCTGGATTAAAGTATAGTGGTTTTGTATATGGTTCCTGAAAAACCATAAATCAAACAAATTAGAAGTATGCTAATCTATGGATGCTTGCATACAAGTTAGATGTATTGATGAAGCTTATTGAGGTCTTCAGGACAGAAATAGAAAATGATTGGAATATGTAGTAGAACTGCAGAATAAGGGAGAATCAAAAAGCAAAATGATTTGAACTTTGAAGGAAGACAAAAACAGTTCAAAGAAATATCCACCAATAAATAACTACAGCTAAACAAATAGCAAAAAAGATTGAGCGATACTCAGACTCTTATCTAATAGGATGAATAGTCTTAAGAATTTTAAAAATGTTACTGATGTTGATACTTAACAAAAAATTAAAATTACAAGTACCTTTCAAGTCTAAGTACATTTCAGTATCTCCACATTGAGTATCTGGAATCACTATTCGTCCGACAGCTCCCATATCACCACTTAAATCAATGGAGTCCCCTTCACACTCGACAAGTGCCTGCAAGAACCATAAAATTGTAATGGGTTGCCTTGCCAGCATATTTCTATGATTCATGTGTATCTGTGATGTCTGTATCTATTAATATAAATGATTAGAGGCACCAAAAAAAAAAAAAAGAAAAGGGACAAGCAAAGAAACAGTTAAGGCAGGTAACCACAAGGAATATCAAGCATATTCACATGGCGACCAATGAGCTAAACAATTGGTCAATAAGGCAATAATGTATTTTACACATGGCAATTGATGCTGAAAACCAATAAGTATCTAGGAAAACAAATGTGGCTTGCTGATCCTAATGCACACATACAGGAGCTGAAAATGTTTAGCAGGAATAAGTATGTTAGAGACAATGTTTAACAGCAAAGAGAAGCAGATAATGCAGTTCCTAAATAAAGTGAAGAACTACCTTAGAGCGATGAACTTTCTCTGGGAGAACTTGTGGTAATCTTGAGGTAGAAACCTGCACATTTTATATTGCTAGGAAATTTTAAAAGAACTGAGCTAGAGAAATGCACAACATCACAGCTTGGTATAATTCTTATATGAGAAACATTATGCTTCTCAGATGTGTCTTCTTCTGTAACCTCTGCATCAACATGGTTTCAAGAAGCCGTATCAAAGTTACTTTTGTGGCATCAATAAATGAATACCCTCATTCACTCACTTCATACCTTTTTGTTGCACATTATTATCCAAACTCTTCTCTTTGCTTGGAGTTTGAGTCTCAGCTTTTGTCCTCTTTTTTGGTGATTTTTCCTTCAACGCGCCCTTTGAAGGACGCAATTCACTGCTGCCAAAAAGAACTGCATCGCCATCCTTCACATCCACTTTAACTGGACCATTTTTCATTGCTGTTGCAATGGTAGTATTGTCAGACTCGGAATCTGATGATAGTGTCCAAACTGAATGAGTTATAGCCTGTTTAACAATGAATAATTTATTTGTCTTATCTATCAGCACGACATCAATGCCAGTAACTGAAACACTTGCAGAAGAGCACACAAGACTATAGCAATATTACTTTATTTAACATATAATTCATGACATATTGATTGTCAAAACATTTTATAAGTAAATATTGCCTATGCATTCAGATCTTTATTTCCATTACATATTTTAGCAAAGAAATCATTTTGTCACTATTGAGAGTAATAAACCCAATAGAAGTAACTTTAGTTTCTCAAATCCAGCAACTTAGAAATTTATTTTGGTAACATTCACAAAATCAACCATGTCCTATTAACAATCCAAAACTAAAAATTAGCCAACAAGAAACGATTACCAATAATTTAAGAGAATTTCATGCAGACACTAAGGGAAGTTGCTGGTTAATTAATCTCACTTGCGGATCCTGAAATGTCACTTCTTGCTTGTCGACTTGCTTCTTGCCCCCACTTCCTGTATCTGTATCATTATCAAAAAAATCCAATTTATAAAACTCGAGCCACTTGAATGCAAACTAATATTATCTGAAATATGGTCTCACCTCCCTTTTTCTTCTTGTTTTTGCCGGAATATACCCTGTCTTGTTTTTGATCCCTGGGTAAATCACCGTTCTTGGCGGTCTCCGTAAACTGATTAGGGGTTATTTCATCCCTAGAAGGACTATCAGTCGGTGAAGAATCAGAATTAGAGTTTGAGTCGGAGGATAGCGCCAAAGTTGAACAAGTTGGGGCCTATAAAAATGTTATAAGAAATATATAAATAAGAATGCATATAAAAGAAGAGTTGAAAAATAGCAGCAGCAAGTAGAAAAACCTGGAAAGAACGAAGCCAATCTGGAGAATCCTCTCGGGAGCTGCTCATTTTTCTGCAACACATAATATACGATAAAGTTATATGCACATAAACAAAAATTCGAAGAATAAAGATCCCGAATGAAAATAAAGCAGCATAAATTGGCGAGTGAAACCTAAACATAAAATTTCGGAACAAAAAAAAGGAAAAGAATACCAAATAAGGTAGAATGGAGAAGCAAAATCTGGAAGCTCACACTTTTTTCGAAATATGAAAGCTAAAAAAGAAAAACCGCAGAATATTAGGTTGCATTGCACAGTGGAAGCAAGGAGAAATAAAATTGAAAGAATCGATGGAGAGAGAGAGGAACCGGTGGAGCTGCGGCTGGGAAGAAGACGGGGACTGAATAGTAGAAGAGTGAAGGGTAGGGGTTAGAACCACTGAAAGTCACTAAACTTTCAGACTAGTCATTCAACTCAAAATTTTTTTAAGGCAGGATATTCAACAACGAGAAATTGTACACTGAAGATCAACAACACTGAGTCAGTGTCAAATTTTTGGCAATTGGTATACGTTGGATGCCATGTAAGATGAATTAGCCATTTGACAGTGCCACGTGGCAAGGAGATGCCACATTAATTTTTGACACATGGCAAACAGGATATAAAAAATGAAACGGAAAATTTATAACTATAAAATGACGTTGTTTCGTGTTTAAAGCTGAAAAAAAAAAGTGTATCCAACTTTTCACGCACAATCTCACTCTCACTTTCCACAAACCCTAAATTGCACTCTCTCAGTATCTCGACACTTTCTGAATCCTTCAAGCCGCCGTTCTCTATCTCTTGCTCGTCCTAATTTATCTTGCTTTTGTGGGCACAAACAAAGTATTTTAAATTTTATTGAAGGGCTCAGAATTTGGGCGTGACGGAGGCAGGTAATGCCCAACTCAACACTTTTTCTGCTACAAAAACAAAATAATTGTTCTGTTTTTTCTCTCTCGTAAATACAACCACCATATTTGGCCCCAAAAAAAACCAGCCTGTGAGGGATGTAGTTTGCCATAATGTTATCAGAATCAGGCTGGCTATTATTCTTCCAAAAAAAAAATCAGACTGGCTATTGAACCGGACATACAATGGTTTATTGGTATACTTGTTCAATTGATGATTCATTGGTCGACCCGAATGGTGGTGTTTATTTGCTTAATAAGCAAATTTACTATTTGTGTATATTAAATTTAAAAAAAACGTGTTAATTTTTTACTTTTTTATCAAACAATATGCTTCTATAATCTGTCCAAAAACAAACACCACCTATGTTAGTTTTCATCTCAATAAATAAATAAATTTGTAAATTAAATTAACTGTACATTCCATGCTATATTAAATCATGATTCGTTAAAGCTTTCGTAACATGTGGATGACACTTTATAGTGGCGGTTACTAATTGACTCTTCACTAGTTCTTTTAAGTATTGTATATTATATGTTAATCATGTAACTTAATCATTCATTAATAAGAGTATCATTTTTGTTTTCTATTTTGTATACCCAAAAGAAAATAGAAAAGAAGAAAGTAAAATGCAAAAAGAAAACTTACCAACAACTGTGTCTATGAATTTCAAACGAAGAGAGGAAGAGAATACAACATCACACGATTGGGGAGGAAGAGAGGACAGGTGGGGAAGAGGAGAGAATGATGTTGAAAGGTAGGGAGGAAGAGAGAGTGACTGGGAGAGGATGACACCATGAGTGAATGTCGAAAGGAAGAAGAGTAAAGAAAAGAAGGTTTAATCTTGGGTTATAAAAATTGCTAAGTGGTTTTTTAATTATTTTATTTGATGTTTTCATTTGATTTTTATCAATGAACTCTCTTTATTTTTTTTTTTTGCTTATACCATGAATTTTTTTAGTTGAAAAAAAAAAAGCAAGCACTAAACCAATTAAAAAAAACACATAATACCAACAAAATATGACTTAGTTGGCAACACATACTTTGTTGGTGGGAAGAGCTTTTAGGTTCAATCCCCACTAAATATATCCGTTGGAAGCGGTGATGAGCCTTAACTGTGATTAAGCCCCAAATAAAATTAGTCTCAAATCGTTAAAACATATAAGAAAACCACTGTTTTATAAAAAAAAAAAAAGCACATAATTAGCATGTTCAATAATAAAAATAATAATAAATTAAATAAGAACAAAAAAAGTGGGTCTCACGTCTCTGAAAAAAAAGCGTTTGTTTTCGTTTGTTACATTTTTGTGTTCAAAACAAAATTAAAATAAATGTAAAGAAAGAAAAAGCAAATAATATGTATCTTTAAGAAAATATTATAATATAAAACAGATTAAAACATCATAAATATGGGGTCAATTTTATTCATACTCACTCTGAATTTAAGTTTTTTGCAAAATGGTCACTAAACTCATTTTTGTCTCAGAAAGGTCATCGAACATTGAATTTCGTTCATAGACGGTCACTTTAGTCGGATTGAACATGTCGTCAGCCCAGATTGAGATTGGTGACTTAGCATGCCACGTCATTAAGAAGTGCCATGTGGAGACTGACGTGGAAGTTGAACCAGAACCGAACTGAAATATTGACCCAAACCAAAACCCGACCAGACCAAAACACCAAAATTAACCCTAAACACAAACTCGAACCCACCCCCTTCCTTTCTTCTCCAACAACCCATCATCACCATCTTCACTGCTCTCACTCTTTCTCTAGCATTTTATTTCTTCTTCAATAAAATCCCAACATCAACCAAAATACCAAAATAGAATCACTAAAACTCTAAGGAATTCAGAAAACCAACAATTTGTACATAAATTCGTAAATCAAGTCTAAGAAATTCTAATAATCTAGAAAACCCACTTCAACAATTTGTACATAAATTAAACTAATAAGCACAAAAACATAAATTAGATCTCTATCTCCAATTGCAGTCAACGACGATGGTGGAGTTTGAACGGGAGAGATAGCATGACATATGGTGGATTCAACGACAATGGAGTCCGAAAGAGCAACGACAGTGTGTTTAATAGCTTTGACAGAGAGATATCGATACTGGTGGAGTCGATGGCGATGGTGGAGACTGAAAGAGAGGGAGCACAAGGGACGCCGAAGGTGGAGTTAGTGAGAGAGAGACAACAGAGAGATCATAAAGATCGAGAGAGAAGGAGCAAGAGCGACGACAAAGGTGGAGTTATCAAGAGAGATTGGTGTTGGTGACGTAAGGAGATAGAAGGGACATGCTAGAGAGACAGAGCAGTGAAGATGGTGATGATGGGTTGTTGGAGAAGAAATGAGGGGGATGGGTTCAGGTTCGGGTTATTTTTGGTGTTTTGGGTCGAATTGGTTTTTGATTTGGGTCAATATCTCAGTTCGGTCCTGGCTTAACTTGCATGTCAGCCTCCACGTGGCACTTTTTAATGACGTGGCATGCTAAGTCATCAATCTGGGCCGGTGACATGTTAAATTCGTCTAAAGTGACCGTCAGTGAACGAAATTCAATGTTTGATGATCTTCCTGAAATAAAAGTGAGTTTAGTGACCATGCTGCAACAAACTCAAATTCAGTGTGACTGTGAATAAAATTAACCCTAAATATGGGGCTCACATGTTTGGATAGGGGTGAACTCCTCACTTAAGAGAAGGATTGTGCCGTGAAAGTTTTAAAATTGGAGGATTGATTTCATAATTATGTGATAAAATCTAGAATTTGAAATATTGGTCGTGTAAGTGTAGATAGTTTGGGCTTGAATGGTCCCATATGCCCTCAAGGGTTTTTGTTGAATCAAATTGGTCGACATGTAAATTTCACCTAAGTTTTGATAATTAACAAAACATTGAAGTAGTTTAAGATTTTGCACATATTTAGTTTAGTTACGCATGTAAATCAGACTTACGCACGTAACTAACAAAACCCAACTCAAAGCAATGACATGTAACTCAAGAGTTAAGCACGAAAGAGAAAATTACGCACGTAATTCCAACATTGCACACGCAAAGATAAACGTGATCTTAGCTGGAAGATCTCGGTCCATTTTGAAGGAAGAATTACGGAAGAAATTGAGTCCTACGTACGCAATTAAGGAAGCAAAGAAATGGAAAACATTTCCTGGGCATTTTCAAGGAAATATTATGCACGTAACTATGGGTTTACGTATGTAATGAAAGAGCATAATTGAGCGGGAAATTCTCTGGTCATTTTCGAAGAACAATTGCACACACAACGCTTTACTACGCATGCAAGGAATAAAGGACAGATTTTTATGAAGTTTGTTGCCCACGCAATCCTTGAGGAGATACGCAAGTAATGGCAGATAAGGACAACACTGGAGAATGACAGTTGTTCTAACACGCTGCGAAATATTCAAATTCTCCTGATGCCATCTTGTGAGCGGAACATTCAAATTATCATGAAGCCATCACTTGAGCAAAATATTAAAAAGTTTAAATCAAATATCATTACGCATGCAACCACTACGTTACACACGTAAGTGTTGAAGAACTCAAGGATACTCTGTTGCTTGAACATTTGGTTAAGCACGTAATAAGAAGCTACGCACACAATAAATTGTGGAAATCTGGCTGTGGATTCTTGGTATTGAAAATATAAGGAATTAAGCACGTAAGTCTGAAACTACACATTTAGTTTTCTGAAGCCTACAAAAATTTGTGCATGCACGCAATTGTGGATGATGTCAAGTTAGTATAAAATTTTTCAGTCATTTCACAACGGCTCTATTTTCGAGTCCAATAGTCACAGATCCTTATGTGACTATAAATAGATGTCTCCAACATCAGAAGAAGAGAGAAAAACATTGGGCAATCTTTGAATCATCGATTTTACTCATATTCTCTTTATTCTCTACTATTCTCTTCCATACCTTCCATTCTTAATTTGATGTGCAATCATTATTAGGTTGGTGTGACTAGTTCTCAGAGATTGGGAAAGATCTTGTAACAAGTAATATACTTGCTTGAAGGGTAGCTAGATTTTCCTTGTTTTAGACTTTGGAAAAACAAAAGTGTGTGAGGTTTCCTTGCTTGGTTCCTTAGAAAAAAAGTATAAAGTTGCCTTGTTATCTTAGAAAACAAGAGAAGTTATAAGAAGTTTCCCTCCACCCATCAAGTGAGGCGTTTAGTGGATTCAAAACTCTCAAGCTAGGCTTGAGGAGTAGACATAGGTCAAAGATAACTGAACCACTATAAAATCGGGGCTTTGATTTCTCTCCCTTTATCTCTTTCATTTTTTTTATTACATATATTTGGTGTGGATTGAGTTGTTTTTGTTTTCAAAAGTATCAAAAACTTGTCAAGAGGTTTTAAAAGTTTGCAAACAATCTAATTCAGCCCCCTCTTGGATTGTCATATTAGGCCAATAAGGTTTTTACATATATAACCCACCAAACTAGAACATATACTATAAATGACCACTTCAAAACTTTCACTAAATATGCTCATAAACTATTGCAGTGTTTTCTGAAAATAGCCACCAAAAGTAAAAAAACGTGGACGACTTCCATCTCCTAAAAAAAGGGAGTTACATCTCCTTAGAAATAGGTGTTGTCAACTTCTTGAAACCGAATTTAAAACAACCAAAATAATCAGAATAAAATATCCAAGAGATACAAAATGCATCCAAGACCAAAAATGGGGGAATCTTCTTCTTTCATTCTTTCTTCTTCCATTTTTTTCGTTGTTGAATAAAAAATATTTCCAAGTTTCAAATTAGCTTCCTTTTTCCGGCATCTACAATTATGTTTAAATCAAGTTTCAATGCAATTTGTAAGAAGTTTCACACAATTGTTTTGTAATTCTATATTTCATTCCTAATTAAAAAATTGCCCAATTTTTTCCTACTTAAGTTTCAATCAAGACTCAAAATATGTTTAGGCATGTTTATGTCAAGTTTCAATGAAGGATCAATGGGGTTTCTATGTTGAACAAGATCTTGCAATTTTCAAGAAAGGAGCCCATTTGCACTACTTAAACGTAGCCGAAAGGGTTAAATGTTCGTAGCTGAAACTTCATCGAAACATTGATGAAACCGTAGACATGTCTTTGATAATAGTTGATTGTTTGTAGCCGAAACTTTCCTGAAACTTGCTGAAATATATGAAAACTCATTTGAATTTCATAATTCAAAATATGTTCGAACACATTAATTGAAACTCAATTGAAACTTGACATAAACCAAATAAGAGTATTAAAAATTTGAAATCTAGAATTAAGTAAGCAACAAAACTCATGTAAACTTGTTTGTGCAACTATACTGAAACCTAATTGAAATTCTATAAAGACAAAGTTGGTTGTCTTAAAAATTTAAGATTTGGAATTGTAAACACGGTTGTAAAACTTTGCTGAAATTTAATTGAAATTCGATAAACTAAATTGACGATGTTAAAAATAGGATTACAACTTAGAGAAGAAATAAAGAGAGAAAAATATTTAGTCATACTTGAGATTTTATTTGGACAAAAAAATCAGATAATAATTACCAAAAAAGGGAGCCATCACAGATAAGAGAAACTAAAATTTAATACCTAAAAAATAGCATTATATCCGAATTTATCTCTTAGTAAGCAAAATTAGAATCTGAAAAGCTATAATTGAATTATCAAAAGTTTGGTGGGTGTTTTTAGATAAAGTTTTGAGAGGTGGTTATTTTGTGCAATTTCCTCATGTACTCAATTGTGCAGTCCATTGAGGGAAAATCACACTTTTATTAGAAAAATAAATACTGAATTTGACAAATGTTATTAAAGATTCTAATTTTGAAAAATGCCAGTAAAAACAAAATGAATTTGACAAATGTCATATTCGCGAGAAAACGTGATATTTTTGTGAGAAATTGATTTTTTTTGCTAAAAAATGAATTTTAACAAAAAAAATATCTAATTTTCTGGAAGGTCGTCAAAGGTCTATAAAAAGGTCTCGAAAGGTTTTCAAAAAGGGGTTCACAATTTTTTTTTTATAAAAAATCTGTTTAATAAAATTTTGGTATAATATTTTTTAAAATTAAACTAAATTATTTGTGTATATATGTATTTGGTACACACAATATTTACAAATTTTAGTTTAATTTAATGGTAATTAATTTGGTATACTGAAATGTACAAAGGTCTTCAAAGGTTTACAATAGTCTACAAAGGATTTTAAAAGGTTTCCATAAGATTTTCAGAAGAAGGTCTTCAGAAGACCTTTAGAACAAGGTATTCTGAAGGTCTTCGAAGGTCTTTAGAGGGTGTTTAGAAGGATTTCAAAGGTCTTCAGAGGGTCTTCTTAAGGCCTTCAAAAGTGTACATAAAATAAATTTTAGATTTTCACTGCAACCAACACCAGATTGATCTCCACCTCTATCAATGCAAAAAAAAAATAGACGACTAGAGTTTGACAAACCCAGCAGCCACCACCACCACCATAAAACTCAAGAAAAACTCAACTTGCGCAAAATCAATCTTCAACATTATACATATAATCAATCAACACAAATTTCTTCAAAACCTAAAATCCATTAATGCAATAAACATACATTATTAAACAACCACAAAGAAAATCAACACAATTTCTCATCAAAACATTAACAAGATGAATCGAATTACAAGTAATAATAAAAATCTAAAAAATGTAAAACAAAATAAAAATTTGAATATCTTTCTTGCCTTCATCACCGGAGAAGAAGCAACGTGGTGCTTAGTCCTGGGCATTTAAGCTTAGCCTGTGGGTTGCCCCGAGCTCAGCCCATCCAAAATCAGGGCCTGGGTAAGGTTTCCCAGCACGTAAGGCCAGGTCGGGCCTAAAACATTAGCCGAAGTGAATTCTAGTCCGGGCATGGGTTCCTAAAAAAGGGGCCCGACTTATAAACATAATCCACCTTTCTTTAACCCATCCCTATCACTCACCCACCTTTCTTTCTTTCTTTCTTTCTTTCTTTCTTTCTTTCACCCAGCCCTTTCTTCCACCGTGACTCCCTCTCTCTTCGTCACTCACACACTCCACTGCCACTCACCCTCTTATCGTCACTCACACTGTCACGACCCGAGTTGAGCTGGTGACTGACGTACAAGGTGAACTGTCTATGAAAGTCCAACTCATCTAGCATAAGCCCCGAAGATACAAACATTCTACACAGACAATCATTTATAAAAACATTTATTTAATAAAATATGATATACGAAAAATAGTATAAATATAATACTATCAAATTAACATATAAAATTGTTATAATATGATAAAAATCTAAAATACAAAAGTATAACCCAGTATCCCCACAGAAACCCGGTATTAAACTCTAACAATAAAATGTAAAAGTAGAGTCCGAACGAGGGCAATCACTGAATAGCAACGAATGCCTCACTGGTGATGGGATACTGAACAGATGTTGAACATCAAAATATTTTTCAGACATACAAAGAAGATAGACAGAAATAAAATGGGGGTCATGACCCAGTAAGAAAATAGCACTTCAGATTGCCTCATGTGTGCCTCACACAGACAGTTTTGAAAACCCTTCAAAAGATACCTTGCACGTATATACCGTTATAATATATATACACACTACGTATGTAATAGCTTGCAGAAAATATTTTACCAAAACGTTCGAATTCAGAGTACAATATACATTCATACATTATTATAGTATATAATATATATATATATATAAGAGTCATGATATGGGACTATAACAGAGTGTACAAAATAGTATTGTGGACTCAGCCACTAGGCAGAACAGAGCATGTGTCTGGCCAGATACACGGCTGCCACTTTACCCCGGCAACTATGGTCTTCACGGAGCATTGATATATCAAAGGTTACTTATCCCGTAACTAGGTGTCTCGTATCAAAATATATTATTTACAATAATATAACAGACAGTCATACAGAACAGATTTCCATATTTTTAGAATATATATATATAACTGAGTAAAACATTGGTTATTACAAACCACATAAGTCCGATTAATAATTAGCTAAATAATTATTAGTCAGATTTCATGTCATATCCCGACA
>CAODLS011205813.1:0-13602 GCA_948243855.1 Flueggea neowawraea
ATAACAAGCAGCAAAGGCTTCCAAACTGGACAAGGTTTTCCCTGGAGTTCTCTGAAACGAGAAAATGACGCTTTACTAAAAGCAATTACCAGGGAGTCTTTTACACCTTCATTTTCACTTGAGTACTTGGGGACATGTAGTAGCATATGGACGCAAGAGCAAGCCCTCCATGTTGCAGAAGTATATTGTGAAATTGCCTTACTAACAAATGCACAAATTCCTTCAATAATAGGTCCCTGTTGAACTGGTGGAGCAGGAGGAGGCGGCATCTCAGTAGCAATAAAATTCCTCAACCCATATTTATCGTGTAAGGTGACAACTTGCTTAATGCAGTCAAAAACTGATAAATCTTCCAATTCTGCCCAGGCATTCCAGTCAGCTATCATGTTGGCCCAAACTAACAGCAATTCAGACAATTTAAGCTGTTGAATTGCGTTGGTTTCCATAACAGATATGATAATGGATCTTAGCAGAGTTGATAGATCATCTAGACAAGATGGAGTAGGAGAACTCTCCTCTTCCTGATCCTTAGTAATTATAAGCACAGCAAAATAAAGATTATGAAGATATTCAACATATAAAATAAGGGTTCAATCATAATTGAAAATGTTGTCCCCTTTCAGACAAAAAATCCAGAATGGCAGCAAATGCATATCATACAGCACCATTCTGAACTAAACAAAAAGTACCAAAAAAAAGCAACAGACAAAGAGTAAGGAGAAACAAAGCAGGAGTGAACAGAGATCACAAATCTTTACTTAAGTTTGCGATTATGGTACAAGGTCTTGATAATACTTTTGATAGGCGAGGTATATTTTGGGAGGAAAAACTGAGCAAATTCAACATAATAGATATTTGTGGTTGAAGAAAAAAATTCATTCCAGCATACTCTAAGAACTTGGAAAAGAATTTAAGACTAACCACTGGATGCACAGGAGCCAGCCAAGCCTGTTGCAATAGAACTGATAATGAATTAGCAATGGAGCCCTGACCAGATACCCATTTTTGACTTGATTCATTATGCTCAATCTCTTCAGGCATCAAGTTCTCCCAAGATTGAGTCATCACTGCCAACGCTGCAAAGCCCCTTTCAATCACCTATCATGCAAAATGCCTGTCAGCACAAACATGTGCCAAAATTTCCTTGTAGCAAGTGAAATTTTTCTCAGGAAATGTGCTACAGTAAAATCTTCCAAATATAAAGTGAAGAAATTTTACTATTAAGAGAAGATACGTCATGTCAAAAATAAATATTCATGAACAATATAACCACACTCAGCTTCGACAGGATAAGTACTAATAATGACATTCAGTTGGGTATTAAGGATTGAATGACCGATAGCAGTATCATCATCAGAATTCACTGTTCACCTTCCAAATTAATCATACATGCGATGCTTATCAAATAATAACAAAAATTTTTGGTCAACAAAAAAAAGCATATTACAAGAGTCAACCTAAAAACCAAGTAGGATAATCTAAAAAATTAACACATAATTGAGTCCAGGGCTCCAGATTGGCATAAATACACTTGGAAAGAGCTTCAACTATAGATGAAACCATAAACGGGATGTGATCTGCAACATTTTCTTCACCAGTTTCCACAATAGAGCTGAGAAGCTGAAATAAAGTAGAAGTCTCTTCGTCTTCAATATTTATCCTATTAATTGCAACTTGAAGAAGAGGTAACCACTCAGGTGGATGATAGTCATTCTGAAGAAAATAGGGCAGAGAGGTAAGAAGCCAGAGACTTTGAGATATGATGCACAATCAAATGGGGTTGACTAGGGAGTTACTCCAATAAGTTCTGCAATGGCCCCAGCAGCGGAAACCCGCACAGGATGACAAGAAATATCTCCATAATCCGGCATAGCCAAGGCCTTCAGCAATGAGGAATATACACCTGCACTCAATTCCTATACAGAAGGTAAAATTTTTCAATGAATGTACAATATTGTTGAGCGGAAAAGAAAGTGATATCTTAGACAAGGTTCACCCAAAATCAGTAGATGATACAGGTGACACAAGATAGCAATAGAAAGCTGCAGTAAACTATCTTTTTGCATTTAAAACAAGTGGCAAAAAAAAGAGTGTTACCTCCGGCAGACAGGATGCCAGCTCCCCGAGAACCCAGTTTGCAGAGGCAACCAAATATGGTACACTCATTGATATAGTATAGAGTGGTAGCACCCGGGTGCAAATAAGAGCAGAAACATATCCAGGTTTTTGGTCCCCTAGAAACTGCATATCCAATGGAGTGACCAAAAACATAAGTTTGAGACACAGATCAAACAACACTTTTAGGAAGCACAATGTATGTGAATTTATGTTTCCTTACATCTTGCAGGCCACCATATGCCATCAGAACACCAAAATAACTGCCATGATTAGTACAAAAGAAATATTAGAAAAAACACAGCATATAAAGGGAAAAAAAGGAGAAAAATTTTACTCTAAGGGATCCATCTCTACCAGTTTTCTTTATGAAATTATCATGAATATACTAAGAAGAGTTATGAACAGAGGAGAAATTCCAGGAGAAAGCCAAAATAAAACATTCAGTTGTTGGTTGCCTCAGTATACTGCTTTTGATAAATTGGACACACAGGAATCACATGATTAAGCAAGGTAAAAGGGCAAGCACAATGTATTTCCCAATCATACCAATGTGTTTACCATGTGACTTATTCAACTAGTGACGTTCACCAATTATACAGAAATTAAGGATAAAAGTTAGCTCAGCAACTAACAGCAGGCTTACTAATATAATGTCCAGTTGTCTAAACACGTGTTATATTAACTGAAATGCATTTAGTATAAAAATATTAAACCATGACACAGTAAACATCGAGTTGGTGAAGTAAAAATAGACATAGTAATTATTAAGTAGTAACACTCAAGTTGAGAGAGTACTATGAACTCATTCATTCAAAACTTTTTCTTTGCCTGCATTAGTATCAGAAGGAAGGGGAAACTTGGAAAGAAATGGAAACACCAGCAACTCCCCCATGGAAGAGCGCTGGTTACTCTTCTTGCTCTTTTCACCTTTTTTACGCTTGGCTGAAGCTGAAGTGCTACTAGAAGTAGCCATTGGAGGCCCCTGTAGGATTTGAGAACAAAAGAATGCATTAGAAATATACAGGTCAGAAAAATTCTACAAGGACAAAGAAAGACAAACCTTTGACAATGAAATAACACCAAGCAAGTTCATTGCACTTTTTCTGGCTGTGAATAGGTCCTCTCTCCATCCAGAAATTTCTTCCTGCATGCAGCAAAAGTAAAATCATAATGGGGAGTGGATCAATTTGAAATAGTATTGTTGATAAATCACAGTAAAATATAACAAATAACCCACTTACCAGTTCAGAAGGAAGATTCTTTCGCATGTATTCATCGGCATCCTCTTCCCACTCTGAAATGTCCTACTTGTAAACATAAAAAAATGTCATGGTATGTTATCAAAATTACACTAACACCTTAATAAAAAAAATTCTAATCAGAAGCATGAACACTTTGTTACCCAGCCTTGTACCTTTTCGTTCAGGACCAGGATAGGGAAAATTGCATACTCCAACAAAAATAAAAAATGGGGTGAAACTAATCTCCATCCCTGTTCCAGGGAAACTAAACTTTAGAGAAACAAAAGAATATGAGAAATTTATAGGTGACTGCTAAATAGGAAGACTTCCAACAAGTTAAATTTGCCTAATGAGCATTCAAATAAACTAATAACAATTGATCCGTAAATTGACTGGAAAAAAAAAAGAAAATGTAAAAGAACTCACCAGTCCAGTCTCGAGAATATGTGATACCACATCAAAAGCTAATGCAACGATCCTCTCTGACAGGAAATCAAGCCTCTGCGATGGAATTGCTGCATCTCAATTGCCAATGTTACCATAAAAGAAATAATTGGATGGAAGCTAACACTAAGTAGAAACATTGGCAATAGTTGTAATGAGTCATAAGTAGAACTATCTAGTCAAACAACGGAAAAATAAAAATATGAATAAGAATGGAATGCCAGCCAATGCATGCTCCTTACATATTTGTAACTGACCAAAAATACTAAATATTTACGAGGCTTTGAAAACATGCATTGCATACTGACAGAGTGCTTGCAGAATGCATATTGCATGATTGATCAAGTGTTTTCAAGTTATACAAATATACCAGGAAGGGATATAACTTATGAGGATAGGGAAGAAAATACACTGATATTTCTGCTATTTTTGACAATCTTCAGAGCACAATTTATGACGTCTGGCATCAACCTGCAAAAGAAAAAACCCAGCATGAAATGAAACCATATATTTAGAAACACTAAAAAACTAATAAAATCAAATGATATCACTACATTACTTATCAGAATATTTCCGGTGCCGGGTAATCAGAGTAGAGAAAATGAGCAAACTCCTCTTTCCGGTCTTGAATCTCAGCGAGTATTCTTCTTCCTTACCACAATCAAAGCTCAAGGAGCCCAGAAGACGAATTAAATTACAGGAAAATGATGGTAGAAGAGAAACCAAGGCAGATGGCATATGCGACCTAACCTACAAATCAACTGAAAGTTTTCAGGAAAAAAAAGGAAGAAGTAGAATAACAACAAAAGAAAATGAATGAATAAGCAACAGAAACTAAATAATGATTATGTTGAATCTTTACAATATAGACTTACAAAACTTAATATATATGTTCTTAATTTCATCTATCTATGCTTAATGATGAATTCTTATATTTATTTGTTCTTCAGTTAAAGAATAAACTATTACTTACAGCAAAATACATGCATTTGCATACAACAAGAATGATCTTCTCAAGTTCTTGTTCTACTCTATGATCTGCAGATAAAGCCTGTTTCATGCATCACATAATCCATCACTGCAGACCATTAGCACATTTCTCAAGGATATTCAGAAATACACAAAAGCAAAGTAGTGATGCAGCAAACCTTTTCAATAAGATGCGGAAATACAGATAACAATGGGACAAGAATTTCTGTTGCAATAAGCTCTAGCTGCGGTGGTACTGGCTCCTTTGCGACTTTAGGGTTCAGAAAATACTGTCATACAATAAATTATCAAGTAAGAAAGACTAAAGAGAAACCACAAAACAAATTCCAGATGTCTTTTAACAGAAACTTTTCCATTATTTTGCACCACACTCTCAATGAAGATGTTTCAGATTCTATTCTAACATTACTAGACTTCTTTGCTTCAAATTTGAATTTTGAAGGTTATCCATTAAAATAAAGAGTCACCTGGAAAGGTCTTAAAAGAGCCTGAAGGACCGTAAGGGCATTAATAGTCTTCCATTCACATTTTGCAACGTTGTTAATGAGGTTACTGTTTTGAATAGCAGAACGCAGTTCAGGAACAAGTTCAGGCCAAGAATTCTTCTCAACAAACTCAGCAACAACAATCATCCGAAACTGCCAATGAAACAATTATCTTATGTATAACACAAAAATAGTAATAGAAAAAGAAAAGTTCACTAACACAAGGAAAAGCGTGAAACAGGCCAGCCATAAGTGTCTACCGCTTCAACTAAGACTTTGAGAACAGCAGGTTCAGCTTGAAGCAAAGTCCTCATAACCTGATCCTTGAACTCTTTACTGACTTTCGAATTCGATCCACCGCGACCGATATTTCGCCTACTAAAATTCTTAAGGTAAGCAGCAGCGGCAACTCTTTGTCCTTGATTTTCACCTCCTACAGAATATTAAGTTACGTTGGAATCGACCAATAATAATATCTTAAACATCGAATTTTGACATTTTGAAAAAACACTAAAATTTTAAAAAAAAAAAAGAGAAAACAAATGAAAGTTACCGTTAGAAATGGAGAGGAGAAGGAAAGGGAAGTGAGGGAGGGAGGAGAGGCGATCGAGGGATTGAGTTGGGGTCGAAACTACGTTGCCGTCAGGGCTCAGTGTATCGCTTAGAAGCATAGCAATTTGAGTGGTCTCAGCCATGGTGTTTTAGTGAAACAGTGAGAATGAGGCTCTGCCTTCCCCTTCGAAAACCCTAATTTCTGGTCAAATGATGGAAAAAGAGCGTGACGAGGGAAAGCGTTTTGTTGTTGCGCGGGAAAAGGTGACCGTCTCTGTATGCCAAATTATTTTCGTCGAAAAGGAAAAAGGAAAAAGATCGAAAGAAAGAGGGCAATAAATCAGTGGAGATGCTCGCATGCAAAGCGAGCGCTCTACCGTTTGAGCTACATCCCCCAGTAGGGGAATAAAACTTTTAATCTTAATTCAGATGACATATAATAGTAAATAAATTTTGCACACTGTGCCTGAGTTTGGTTGGCCGGAAATCACGACGATTTACATATCAAGGCATCCGATTCAGAGATAAACGAGTAAGCATGAATCACAACTCATATGATGTGGGCAGGACACGTGGCAGAAGACGAGCCTTTGCCATATACACGCAGTCAACTTCTGGCACGACGCACGCCACGTTCTCTTCGTGCAGAAGACCTTCTTCCCCCTTTATATCACCATCTCCATCCGCCAGCCCCAAACATTGAAAGCCAAAGACTCGCTTAATTCTGACTCTGTTTGCTTCATCTGTTATTTTAAGAATGCCAGGCCGTACCATTGGAGATACCGTTCCAAACCTTGAAGTGGAAAGCACTCATGGAGTTATTAAGCTTCACGACTACATAGCTGACAGCTGGACAATTCTCTTCTCTCACCCTGGTGAGTATTAATCGGAGATTTCACGTTAATTTTCTTCATTGTTCAGCTTTTCATCAACGAGTTAAAATTCGTATATAATATAGGTGATTTCACGCCAGTCTGCACAACTGAACTAAGCAAGATTGCTTCTTATGCCGAGGAATTTGCTAAGAAAGGAGTGAAACTCCTGGGGTTGTCTTGTGATGATGTGGTGTCTCATGTCGAGTGGATCAAGGACATTGAAGCCTTCACTGTAAGAATTTTGCTTCCTCTGTTTATATGTCCACTCTAAAAATTAAAAGCATTTATGCATAGTTAAAGTTGCGTTGATGATTTAGTATTGTTATTCCACAATGTATAAACGATGAAACAAAACATTTGCAGCCCGGAGCCAAAGTGACATACCCGATCATCGCCGATCCTAACCGTCAATACATCAAGGAACTTAACATGGTTGATCCGGATGAGAAAGACAACTCAGGAAACAACCTGCCTTCTCGAGCTCTGCATATCGTGGGACCTGACAAGAAGGTTATATGGAAATTTTGTACTTGTTCTGTTTTTAACGGACACTGAACTGATTCGAACTGCTAATTAACTTTGTGTCTAAAACTATATATGTAGATCAGATTGAGCTTTCTATACCCGGCGACTACTGGGCGGAACATGGACGAAGTGATGAGGGAGGTCGAGTAGCTGCAGAGGGCAACAAAGCACGAGATTTCAACTCCGGTAAACTGGAAACCAGGAGATCCGGTTGTCATATCTCCAAGTGTTTCGAACGAGGAGGCCAAACATATG
Organism: Flueggea neowawraea; assembly: GCA_948243855.1. Lineage (NCBI taxonomy): Eukaryota > Viridiplantae > Streptophyta > Magnoliopsida > Malpighiales > Phyllanthaceae > Flueggea > Flueggea neowawraea. The sequence goes on from CAODLS011205813.1 coordinate 7,486, forward strand.
TTCCCCCAAGGCTACAAGACTGTTGGTCTTCCATCCAACAAGGAATACCTGCGCTTCACTAACGTTGCCTAGAATTAATGTAAATATACATCACAAGAAGTTCCTAGCTTTTTGTCTAATTATATGCAGTAGTGGAACGGGCATGAACGCCTTGTTAATTACATATGTAATTGTCTGTGATCCTTTTGAGCAGTCAGAAACGGTGCTTTCTGTGGCAGTCGTATATTGTACTTAACTGCATTTAAAAGAAAAAGGAAAAATCCTCTTGTTAACCATTGCATCTGTTTTTTAGCTGGATCCATTATCTCGCATCGGAGCTCTCTCTCTGTCTCTCAATTAGGACCGAGGATATTGTCAGTAATCACTACTATTCTTTGCTTTCTCGTTCTCTGTGATCGGTCGAGTTTTTCTTCTGGACAACCGTGAAAATGGGACCTTTTGTGCCACATTGTTTGAAAAGAGAGAGCCAACTTTTCTCCAATTTCAACTTGTGGGTCCCACAAAACACTACTACCCTCAAAACTATCAACAGTCTAAAGAACATAATAAATCCCGGAAGCGCCATTTACGTTGTTGTGTGATATTAAGGACTTCCAAACTCAAAATTTTAATTTTAACTCTAAAATTTTAAATATATAATTATTATAATAAAATTATTTTTAATTTAAAATTTTATTTTAAACTCTAAAAAAAATTCAAAATATTTTTAACTTTATTTTTTATCCTTATTTTTTCATAAATTAAACATAAATTTAGTTTTTTATTACCTAATAAACAAATTAATTATTAAAAATTATTTTTAATTATTCATTAATAATAATATATTTTATTTAAATATAAAAAATAATCAATTGTCATATATTTATAATTAAAAATTAATAATAAAAATACAAATAAATATTACTTTAATTAACTTAAAAAAAATACACACAACATAAGAACATTAAAAATATAGTTATGCATAATTATTCAAAATTATGATTTCGAATATTGCTCTCACAAATATTCGATCAATGCATTGCAAAGTGAAATATGTGTCTCTCTGTCTTTGATTTGTTTGTATCATACAATGAATTATTCAAATCAAACGTTTTCTTCTTGTGCTAATCATTAGTCATCTATACTATGCAATCATCATTATCTTAAAAGTATTAAGGGTGTGTTCATTAACAAAAAATATGTCCAGTTTTTTGAAAAAAAAAATTATAAGAAAAATAGAAAACTGGATTTTCTAAAATATAACTAAAACTTAGAAAGCTACTTTTAATAGAATTGCATTTTTGAAAGAGTACTCACTTAATACAATTAAGTCAACAACTAAACATTAAATACATGTATTTACTGTGTAAAACTCTAAATTAGGACAACTTGATTTTCTATACGTAAAATATATGTACTTAACTTGATTTTTCTATATATTAAGTACATGTACTTACTGTGTAAAACTCTAAACTAGAACAACTTGATTTTTTATACGTAAAGTACATGTATTTAACTTGATTTCATTGCAACGGTTCAGATAGAGAGAAAATCCATCTTCTGACCGACCTTGTGGAACAAAGAAAGCCAAATTGAAGAAGAAGTTTGATGAGCAGTTGGCATCAGCTGTTAATCGTATAGAAGAATGAAATCGCAAGATTATGGAGAGGTTGGAGAAGTCCGATGCCGAATGACAACGACAAATTAACGATTTTTTTGGAGATACAACAACAAAAGCGTGAAGATAAAATTTTGCTGCGGGACTTGAATGCTATTATCGACCCTAATGTTCGTGCTTACATGCAAGCACAAAAAGCACAATTTTTACAAAAAAGAGGACAATCCCAACAATCACCCCCTCCTGCACCTAACATGTTCGGTGAATTTTTCAACAACATAGGTGAAGATGGAGCTGATATACCGCCACATTAACTCTTCGTACTGACTGTATTTTTCATGTTATGCTATGCATTCTACTACTTTTATTATTGTTTAAGTTAGTTTGTCATTTTTAATTTAGTTAGTATTATGTTGTATTATGTCTTCTAATATTAATCTACTGTGTTTTTATTTTCTAGTGTATGAATTTGTTTTAATTTTTATGATTTTATTTTTTAATATAATTATATAAATCAATTAAATCATCACTTGATATTATATTCAGATTAACAAATTAAATAATTAATTAGTTAAAAAATCCAAACAAAATATATACAATAATATAAAATAGTCAAATACTTAATTAATACTTATATGATTGTGATTAATTGATATTAATTTAAAATAGATTGAATTTAATTGATATTAATTTTTTTTGATATTAGATAAAACAAAAAAAGACAAAAAAGAATTTACAATTTGTTACAATAAAACATTACGCTTAACATTCTACTGTAGCAAAACCCTAAATTTAATTGAGATTTAGAGTTGGGTTGGAGCTCCAAACACGTTTCCTTTACGTTTTACAGACCCGGTTGAAGATGGCCTTAGAGGGAGAGAGACCGACACTTGCTCCTTCTTGTGCTCTCCTTACCGTCATGATCTAACGGTCTCCACTCTTCGACGAGATCTGTCGTGGCGAATTCTGAAGCTTCAACGATATGGTGTGGCGGCGACTTAAATTTCATGGCATGGTTTTGTGTTGTAGTGATGAAGGTGGTGGCTTTTGGTGCTGTTAATGGAGGTGTGTCATTGGAGTGGGTTACTGCATTTGAGCGGAAGAGGTGAGAGGGAGTGGTTAGAGTTTGGTTTGGGTTGGTAAGGATAAGTGAGAATGAATTGGTTTGAATAGATGGATGCATAGTTGTTTTTTTTATTGCCACATAAGCCTATTTTAGAGCTTTCACATACGTGAATTGATTGAAATACATGGTTACTACCATGTTAGCTGCTTAAGGGGTTTTATGTTACTTTTTGCAAGTTAAAGGGGTCTGTAAGTGCTTACAAAGTTCAAGGGAAAATTGCATGTTTAATACAAGTTCAGAGGGGTTTATATGTATTAGGCCATTTATAGTTCATTAAGTAAATAGATTGGGACGATTAAAAAAAGGGGACAATTACTTTAGCATCCTTGAGTTATATTGTAATCTCTTATTCGGTCCCTCAGTTTTGAAAAGCCTTATATTAAGTCCATATTTGTACACAACGTCAACCTAAAACATATGCATAACACCTAATCTTGGTATCAAATGTTCAGTACAAAGCATTTATATGCAAACTTGATGAAACAGATACTATAATTAGGTGTTAAACATCTGTTCTGGGTTGACATTGTGTACAAGTAAGGACATAATAGAATGTTTTTCATAACTGAAGGACTGAATAAGAGATTATGATATAACCCAAAGACTAAAGTAATTCCCCAAAAAAAAATGTAAATAGATTGGGATGTCCTTTCTTTGCCAATCGTTATTGATGTAGGTTAAATTCAAGTCCCCATATCTCGGTTCATTAAAAAAGTAAATATTTTAGCATACGCTAATAGCTGGAAAAAGTCTACAAATTGGATAATAATTACCTACAATTAGATGGTTATAGGAACTCTGGCAACCTTCCTTATTAAGATGCAATATTCCCTATCAATGTGCAACTTTTATTTGTTAAAATTGTAGAAATTTTTAATATGTATTAGAAATTATTAATTAATTATTAATCACAAATTATAAATTTTAATAAAGAAACATTGCACCTTGATAAAAGAAGTTGTAAGAACTCTTGCAACTATCCAGTTATAGGAAATTATTATCCCTACAAATTAGCGGCCCGTCAGGTACAAAACCAAACAGCCAAAGGGCCAATGACCGAAGTTTGAGTTGGCTTGTTATTTGATACACGATGTTAGAATATGCTTAAACCTGATATGCTAACTTGTGACTAGAAAGTGGTAGGAGGTCCCCTAACACGCCATTTGACAAATACACACATATCTCCTTAGATCACGTGGCAATAAGAACAACTTATCACACCACTATGACATTCAATCCAAACACAACACTTGGTAGGATGTTTGAACTCAGTGACAGACTAGAGGGGGGTCCGGCGTGGTTCGGTGACCCTTTCTCGACCAGTGAAATCCCATATATATAGTATGGGGTGCCGCCGGGCCCTGGCCGTGAAGGTGAGGCAAGTGAGGATGGTTGAAGATGAAAAAGACTTGGCTTAACATTTTTTTAAAAGCCCTAGGGACTAAAACGACGTTGTTTTAGTTCCAGGGTTTTAAAAAAATTATATGGTAGCCATATGTTGCGTTTTCACCTTTGGCATGATTCAATTTCTCTATCCCGCACACTGATCATACGATCACAAAGCTGCTAGAGTATCTGTTGAAGTCCTTTATTTAGGTTTGTGTCAGTATTTTTTTTAATTAAAAGGTAAGAGGTGGACTAAAGTCTATAGTAGTTCGCCATTTCTTTAATTACAGATGCTACTATTTGATGAATTTTACTTGAATTATTTAAGACTTAATCTCTCCTGTTTCAAATAAGTTCTTGATGTGCTAAAATTGCTCTGAATTACCTTTTTTTTTCATCCATGAATCTTTTTTTGGCTTTTAGAGATCACACATAATAATAATATCTTCATTCTCTCTTTTCATTTTTTTTTCAAAAAATTGATTGTTTTTTGTGTGTATATATATCCATTCATGTCATGCAGTGTGCAGTGCTGTAGTTTCAATACAAAATTTATTGTTATTGAAAAGGATGTTACATTTTATTTTTGGTATTTAGTTTGCAATAGAGCAATAAATAAGTATGGCAATTACAAAATTTTAACTGTGTTTTTACATTTGTGAATTTTCAATTTTGATATTGATTGATATTTTTGATTTATTTATATTTTGTTGTGTAAATATGGCCTTGTTGCAGACAACATCCTTCATGCACGCTTAGTTGATGTGAATGGTATAATTCTTAATAGAACTTCCACGGGGGAACATATGTTTTGAGCGATTCTAAGTGGTGGAAGAAATAATTTCGGAGTAATTATTGCTTGGAATGTGAATTTGGTTTCAGTCCCTCTTACAGTGGCTTCTTTTAGTGTCACAAAAAGTTTAGAACAAAATGGGACGACTCAGCTTCTCAACAAGTGGCGATATGTTGCAAATAAACAACTTGATGAATTAACCATTCATGCTTTGGTTTTCAATGTAAACTTAACAAGATTTGCTATGTTTGTTTAATTAATTGTCATTATACTTTTCTTTTTTTGAACTGGTCATTATACCTTTTGAATGCCTATATACTATATATACTTAACACAATTTTGAAGGCACTTTATTTTATGCTTTGTTTGAAATCCAATATTTAACAATAAATAGAAACATCGTTTGAAATCCAAAACATGTTGAAAGATTTGGATAATGTTGCTGATCAAGCATTTTCTGTTAATTTTATACAATTTTTAATTATAATTGTAAATATTTATAAGAAAATAAAAAATATATTTATAGTATTCTGGGGCATCGCTTGGGTCCAACACTAGTGTGTGTGTGTGTATTTGCAGACGACTTTGAAATTAATGCAGTTGCACTCTTTGACACTGGTGCAGATCTAAACTGCATCAAGGAATGAATTGTTCCAAAATATTTTCAATCTCCAACTCTTGAAAGTTTTTTTGTTGCAAACAATTCAAAACTTCATATAAAAAATAAATGCGATGCCAACATTTCAACTAATGGTTGTTTAATAAAAACTTCATTTTTAATAAATTACATGGTTATATTAGGAACTCTTTTCATAAACCTCATTACTCTCTATAAAGTAAACCATGTTGTGATCATTTAAACATAACTCTAGCAAACTTTTTTTCTCATTTTTGGAACAACCAAAAACAAGAGAATTAAATATGCTCCAAGCAAACTCGATTTATCAAAATAGAATAAATGTTTTGATTAAAGGGAAAACTGAGCATTTAGAACATCTCAAACAAATCATTTCTCATCAAAAAAATTCCCAGCAGCTCTCATCAAAACCCATTCAACAAAAAATTTTTGCATTTAAAAATACATAGAACAAGATATCTGTGTTGATCTTCCATATGCGTTTTGGACAAAAAAAATAACATATTGTTGATCTTCCTTATGAAAATGGTTTTAATGAAAGAAATATCCTTATAAAGCTAGATTTATCCAAATGAATG
>CAODLS011205937.1:0-19947 GCA_948243855.1 Flueggea neowawraea
CAAGCCCAAAGACAAGGTTGGACCTCAGTCTAAATGTAAGGAACCCAGGGTACCTAAGCCCAAGTCATAGAACGAGGGCATGTGTTTTCATTGCAACAAAATTGGTCATTGGAAAAGGAACTGCCCACTTTACTTAGAAGAACTGAAGAAGAATGGAGGCAGGGCTTCCACTTCAGGTATCTTTGTTATATAAGTCAATCTATCTATTTTTGTATCATGGGTATTGGATACCGGATGTGGTTCTAACATTTGTTCCAATGTGCAGGGACTTAGAAATATGAGGATCTTGGCAAAAGGTGAAGTCGACCTAAGAGTTGGGAATGGAGCAAGAGTTGTTGCCCTAGAGATAGGGGATTTTCATTTAACTTTACCTAGTGGACTTGTAATTCTTTTGAAGAATTTTTATTATGTTCCTGCTATAAGTAGGAATATTATTTCAATTTCATGTTTGGATTTGGATGGATTTATTTTCATTATTAAGAATAATGTTATTTCAATTCATCATGAGGACATTTTCTATGGAAATGCTTTGCTTAGTAATGGACTTTATATTCTAGACTTGGATGACCACAAGCCCATTTATAACATTGATACAAAACGGGTTAAATCGAACGAATTAAACCCAACATACTTCTGGCATGTTTCAATATGGTTGAGTCCAAGAAAGGTTATATACCTTTACAACAAGGAGTTGTTCTAACTAAGAAGGATAGTCCTTCCACAAGAGAACAAAGGGAATACATGAACAAAGTTCCATATGCTTCGGCTATAGGTTCTATCATGTATGTTATGCTATGTACTAGGTTGGATGTTGCACATGCACTAAGCATGACAAGCAGGTTCCAACAAGATCCAGTGAAAAACACTGGACTGTTGTCAAAGGGATCCTTAAGTACTTACGAAGAACTAAAGGATTTTTTTAGTCTACGGTGGAGAGGAAAAGCTCATTGTAAATGGTTATACTGATGCTGCCTTCCAAACTGATGCCGAGGACTCAAAATCGCAATCTGGTTATGTGTTTTGTCTGAATGGAGTTATTGTAAGCTGGAAGAGCTCTAAGTAAGACACCGTCACCGATTCTACTGCATAGTTTGAGTATATTGCAGCTTCAGAAGCTGCAAAGGAGGTTGTTTGGATTAGAAAGTTTATTACTGGATTAGGAATTATCCCAAGCATCCTAGATTTAATTGAACTCTATTGTGATAACAATGGGGCCATCGTACAGGCTAATGAGCTCGATCACTCCAGAAATCCAAACATATACTCAGGAGGTACCATCTCATTCGAGAGATCGTCGAGAGAGGAGATGTGAAGATATTAAAGATTCCTAGAGAAATTAATGTAGCAGATACGCTAACCAAGCAGTTAGCTTGCCGAAAGCATGAATGTCATGTTAGGTCCTTCGGGCTTAGGATTATGGCTGATTGGGACTAGTGCTAGTGGGAGATTGTTAGTGTAAGCCCTAGCACCAAATGCATTGTGTCCATATTATATATAAATAAGGCATTGTTTTATCTCATTATTATTGTTGTGCATGTTTAATTGGATAAAACATCCACGAATAGTGATTCTGCTTCAGTTATCAAATATGTGATTTGGATAGTAAAACCTTGAAGCATAAAAGAATAATATTCTAAATATCCCTAGTCGATTATTATCATGAGAATGACAATAAACTAAGACTAGTATGTACTATGAGAGATGATCATGTTTTACTTTTCATAGGATATGAGATCTCAATCAGAGAACAAATAACATGTTGGAGAACAATGTTGTGGATCGATCCGCTTATGAGAATGCTACATGGTTGAAAGGTCATAAGTATTTCTCATACAACGCTTATACTTGAATCCATCGACCTGAAATCACTATGGATTCTTGGGTGATTTCTCGTGTACTTTGGCATATGTCTAACATTATTTGTAATGAGTAACAAGTATGGGTATGATTGGGTATGCCATGAGTCATACTAAGAAACATGAGTGAAGTGAAGGGATTGCCACTCTCGAAGAGAGAGAATATATCAATGGCCACTTGATTAGTGAAACTGAGTAGTGTGTGGCCACACCCAAACAAAGTGATAAGTGTTATTATTTGTTTGACTTAGTCAGGATCACTTATAGATCAAGGAAATATTTTAGCATAAATAAGGGTGACCCATTTCATGCCTTATGCTAATTTCGATATCAAGAGGCAAAGGGTTGTATAAGGTTGTAATTAGGTTATGTTGATTCGTAATTGACATTCGTTTCAATTTGGGTAATCATAACGTCTTGCTAGAGACCAATTATGATTTATGGGTTTTGAATTATTTTGGACCCATTACCAACATTGAATGGACCTACAGGATCACACACAATGAAGATCTGGGTTAGAACTTAAATTATCTTTCTTATCGGGCCATTAATCTATATTGATAAATAAAACATAAGGAGATGGGTTCATGGTAAATTCAGCACACAAACATTAGGCCATAAAGAATTATAAAATCCGGCCTAGTAATGTGTTTTAATTAAATAGTTTAATTAAATAATTAAACGGGAAGGAAGAAGACTTCTTGTTTAAGTAGGACTTGTTCAAGAAGCAATCTCCTATTTTGTCGGAGTGGAGAGGCCGGCCACACATGCACAATCTACGATTTTATTTTTGGAAATAAAATCTAGGGTTGGTGTGGTGAAGGGTGCGGCATACACTAGGGTTTTTCAATTAAGGTTGGTCTCCTATTTTTTAGGAGTATGGTCGGCCACTTATTGCACTACATCTAGGGTTTTAATTTTGAAATAAAACTCTAGGGTTTGGGCAATTAAAAGTGGTGGTACACAAGGCATAAAAACCCTAGGGTTTTTGGAAAAACCTAGAACTCTCCCTCTGGTGCAAACCCTAGCCGAAACTCTAAAAGGAGAAAGAAAATTATTTTGCTTTGCTCTTCAAGATAGCCGAAACCTAAAAGAAAGAAAGTAAGTTTTGTGAATGCTAGCACACGTTGTCTAACCTAGAGATCTGTGTGTGTGAGAGAGTAGAGGGAGTCATCCTTTGGCAGTCCCTGTAGTCAATCATGTTTTGCACTAGCAAAGGAGAAAGGGTTCAAAGTTTTGATTCGGGCTCTCTTAGTGTTGTGATTTTCGGCCAGCAGAGATAAGAGGTAATAAAATTATACACGTTTTTAATCGATTATATTATCATACATGGATCTTGTGGTGTGTTTCTTGCGTTTTTCGCTACGTATAATGTTGATTAATCGCATAAGAAACCCAACATTAAGTGGGGTGCATGAGAAAATAGGGAGACCGCTAACTTCTCTTTCATGTAGAGAGTTCAATCACTTTATTGAAAATGATGAGATTGAGATAGTCCCTCATCACGGAGTGCAATTTACTTGGTGTAACAATAAAGGGGCCTGCTAGGGTGGAAAGTCTGCTTGATAGGGCTTTGGTTACTTCTAATTTCCTAAATGCTTGGTCTACGGTTTCTTGTGTGGCATTGGCTAGGCACAACTCAGATCACTCCCCTTTGGTTTTGTCATGTGACAAGGTTAATTTGGCTCCTTATGTCAGGTTTCATTTTCTTTCTATGTGGCTGTCTTATACTGGTTTGCGGGACTTGGTGCTTTAGAATTGGAATGATCCTGGAATCCAATTGTCATCTTTCCAACTAATAAATGCAAAACTAAAGTTGCTTTGTGGGCCTATTAGGGCCTGGAATAAGGAAGTTTTTGGACATTTAGAAGTCAATATCAATATAGTTGAATCCCACTTGCAGACTATTCAAAATCGTACTGCTTTGGAGGGAATGTCGGACAATCTCTCTAAGGAGGATTTAGATGCTCACAACAAACTTGAAACATGCTTGTAGCAACAAGAATTTTTTTATAAAGAAAAAGGCTAGGTAAAATGGTTATAATAAGGTGATAGAAACACTCAGTTCTTCCATTGTCTATATGCTATGCATAAGCCACTAGGAAGCATTTCGGTTTTGTAGGTCAATGATCATTTGGTTGATGATGCAGATGGTATTTTCAATCACATAGTGGATTACCGAAACAAATCATTCAAATTAGAGGCTACGAGATGTGTTGATCTAATAGGCAGCCCTGGTATTAATGAATACCGCTGAGAACTCTAACCTAGTGGTGGTTCCTACTTATAATGAGATGAAACATTTTGTGTTCTCTATAGATCCATCCAATACTCTGGTTCCTACTTAGAGTTTTGGGATATTGTTCAAGTAGACTTGTGTGCGGCCATATAGTTAGTCTTTTCTAGTGGGTGGATTACACAGGGTTGGAAATCCAGTTTAATGATTCTAATTCTAAAGGTTAAAGAGGTTATGACAATGGATCAGTTCTGTCTGATTGTTTTGAGCAAATTTTATTGTAAGATCATCACTAAGACACTAACAGATTAAGTCTCTCTGGTGGCGACTAGAACTATCTCTCCACAACAATTTGGTTTTATCAAGAAGAGGCCGCAGATTGCTGATTGTATTACTTTGGCATCAGAAGGGGTTAACTTTCATGACAATAAATGTTTTGGGGGAAATATTGCCCTAAAAATCAATATTAGAAAAGCTTTTGACACAATGAAGTGGCTTTTTCTTTTTGAAGTTTTAAAAGCATTTGGTTTCTTTTTACAGTTTTAGAATTTCATGTTGGAATGTTCTCCATTGATCATTTATCTATTTTCATCAATAGGCAAACTAGAGGTTAATTTGGCTGCTCAATAGGAGTTTGACAGGGTGACCCCCTTTCACATTTGTTATTCTCCCTATCGAAGGATTTTCTGAGTAGGTATTTTTCTGTCTTGGTGGAGAAGGAGAAAGTACAACCTATGGGCTATTCCAGGGGTACCACTTTTGTTGCTCATTTACTTTATACTGATGGTGTAATTGTAATATCTCACTTATTCAAATTGGATTCCTGTAGCTTTTCACTCAGTTTTGGTTCGGATTCTTGGAAGATTCCAACAATGATTTGGTGTGATCTTGGTCAATGAATGTATTTTTTAGGTTTTAGGAGTTGAGCAACCTTGAGAATGGTTTGGAACGAGTTTACGAGTGAGAGATGTTAAGTATGGAAGCTATAGGGGTCAGGATGCATATTGGTACTAGAGCAAGACGTACATTATCTAGAAATTTTGCAGGATGATCAACATACATTGAAGTTGAGCATAACGTACGTTGTGTTGGTGCGTAACGTACGTTGTGTTTGAAACAGAAGCGATTGAAACATGATTTCCGACTTGAAAAGGTACGTTAGACTTAGAATAACTTACGTTAGCAGTGAGCAGAATGTCTTTAAAGCATCAAACAACCCGATTTTCCTCATTTACTCACTCCTCCCTCACTCAAAACTGTCTCAACTCATCTGAGGTTTCACCAGAGTGTTCGTCCATCATCCCTAACCAATTTTTGAGGTAAGATTACATCTCTTTCTTGGATTTAACTTCATTTTCATGCATTGATTCATGGGTTTCAATTTTTGTTTCCAAATTTTGCATGATTCTGAGTGAATGGTTGCTAGATGATGCTAGAATTAGTTGAGTAGGACTTAGATTAACAAGAATCAAGCCTTGAATCAAGAGATTTCAAGAGTTTTCGTGTTGGCTAGGGTTAGGGATGGTTTTAGACAATTTTGAGGAATTTATTGTTATTTTGGTGAATCTAATGCTTGATTTTGTTTAGGAGGATGATTTGAGTTAGTGTAAGTGATCGGAAACGATTTCTATAGGTGACATCGAGAGTAGGGTGTTTTTGGTGTAATTTTTTGTCGTATGGACCAAAACTGAGATTTTGTTGAATATCTTGAGGGACAAGAATGGATATTTGAGAGTTTAGGGACTGTTTTATAATTTGTGAGAATTTGAGGACTCTTTTGAGGATTCTAACTACTTAGAGGACTAAACTACAATTTTTAAAAATTTTGAAGACTATTTCATAATTTTATGAGGATCCAGGGACTAAAATGTAATTTTAAAAAAGTTTAGGGATCAAATCATAATTTTGCATAGATTTTGATTTTTGGGTCGAGTGCTAGATCTTTGACCGGGATGGTTTTTGGGCATCGTTTGAGTATTTGTAATCGTATATGCATGTGCACGCATTTTGGTACCACCACAATACCAACATTTCACTTTGATTTGTTCTGATGCATGTTTGTCCATGATATTGTTTCAGTTTCGTGACCCTGCCAGGATGACCAGCGATCGGCTAATGGCACTGGATTGGATTGTCAGCTTGGACATCCAAGTGAGTGGATGTCAACTTTAGACACATAGACTGTGTCTCGAAACTCTATTTTGTTTTTGATGTGTTGACTTTGACTATTTTGAAATTGGATGAATCCGAGGATTGGTTAATTTAATAATATGATTATGTGGTTAAATAATCAATATTCTATTTGGAAATTCGATATATATGTATTATATATCCTCCCTGATTTTAACTTTGATTTGCATGACTTTGCTTTCGTACTATACTAGTATGATTTTGCTTTTGATATGGGACATCTATGCTATGGGATACGTAGCCTTTGGTATACCAATGCATTAAGAAGGCCCGTCTACCAGGAAGTCGGTAGCTATGTGTCCCGGCCTGGTACATAATTTGATATTGATTGGTGGAAGAGTCCACGTTTCTTATACACATTGGATGTTGGCATAGACCACATCCCATTTGATTTTAGTGCTATATTCACACCTCTACTTTAGTCCCACATTATGTATACTCGGATTTTGACTTTGATATTATTACTAATATCTCGTCTGCATGCATGTTGCTTGCTTTGCTTGTAAACTTTTTTGAAATGATGTTTGCACCACTACTACATATGTAGCATATATATCTATATATATTTAATTATACATGTGTGGTATTTTTAAATTATTTTCAAAAAAGTCTTTGTGAGGCACATATTAAGCATTCTGGAGTGTTATCCCTCACGGAGTCTAACCCCCTTTTGTTTTCTATCCACCTTTGATTCGTATCTTTCAGGTACATAGTTTTTGGCTTCAGCAACTGCACCGCATATTGAATACCAGTGAGGTGTCTTTTGGTTAGTGATGCCCTTTTACTCGGGCTCCGTTTGTTTTTGATAGAGCTCTGCACCGAGATGCAGTCGGGTTACTAGGTGTTTTTCATTATTTTGGATATACTTACTTTGATTTTGTACACACATATATTTTAGATATGTTTTCTATATATTCTGATATATGGTAAACCCAATTTTATTTATATATGTTTTGATAACAAATGTCTTTAATAAACATTTTCAAACAATCAAATGGGTAGTATCTCTTAATCTTTAAGGCTTGTATGAGATGGGTTGGGCTCCCTTACACGGTTCGTCTTATACGCCGGTCATGGTCCGAAAACAGGTCATGATAGTAATACTTTTTGCAAAGGCATCTATGAAAAATATGGCTACTCTTTGTGAAATGTTTGCTCTGTATGGTGTTATGTCAGGCCAAGTTATAAACAAGACAAAGTCTAATGTCTTCTTTTGCAAGGTAGTGACGGCAAGGAAAACTATTAACATGACGGAGGGGATAAGTATTAAGAGCGGCCGGTGCCATTTGTCTATTTAGGTGTTCCTCTATTTTATAGTGCTCCACAAAAAATTATTTTGCAGCCTATCATTGACAAAACTGCCAGTAAGTTGAGTTCTTCGAAAGCCTGTTCTTTATTTATGGATGGTAGAATTGCTTTCGTAGCGTTAGTAATACAAAGCTCATTGTTGCATTCCTTTGCTATAAACAGATGGTCAGTAAGCTGAATAGGCAAATAAAAATTTTTGTCTGGACTAGTTCCACGGTAAGAAACTTCTCACGGTTATATTTGTTGTGATTCGGTCATTTAGGGGGGCATTGAGTTCAGGGATTTGAATATTCTTAATATGGCTATGTTGAGGTCTCTTAGCTGGCCTTTTTTAGCAAGGTTTGTCCCTATCTTGGAGCTGTTGGAGGCTCATTTTTTTCTCCCTTCAGGACTCACACAGAAAATTTTTTTTTGCTCATCAGTTTGGTCGTCATTACGATAAATTTACGAAGATTTGAGGGGGCAGTCGTGTTGGCTAATAACTGATGGGTCGAAACAGAATTTATAAATAGGGCAGTGGTTGTAGCTGACGGTTACGCAACATTTGTCTCTCACCTTTCAGCAGCAAAGGAACCTGACTAACAAGGTTCAAGACTTTATTGTTGAGGGGTCATAGTCCTTTCAAGCTTCCATATGTACTGAGGTGGGGGCAGGCAATAAAGGCAGTGCAATTATTGAAAGAACGGTCTATTGTCTGCATTTGGAGGTATGCTGCTAACGGTCAATTTAGTGTTAAAAGTGTTTACCGTTTGCTCAAAGGTTTCAGAGACACTTCCCTATGGAAAACAATTTATGTGGAAAAGATTTATTCCTCCATCTCCATCTGCTATGGGTTGGCTAGCTTTCTTGGGTTATCTACTGACACAGGACAAGCTGTTGCTAAAAGGATTCAACTTTTTGTTTTGAAGTTCATTTTGCAAATAGGCCAGCAAAACTTTGAATCACTTTTTCGTGGCTTGTAGGGTGAGAAAACATCTTTAGATGGCCATCTCTTCTCTCTTTGGCATTCGACTTCAGTTTGATAGTGATATTAAGTCACTTATAATGGCGACAATGGCAGTTTAGCTGAGTTTTCAATTGAAGGTGCTTTGAAATGTGGCAGTAGTCAGTATTTTCGGAATCCCTTGGACAGCGCATAATGATGCTATTTTTAATCATCACTCTATTAATATTTATAATATGTTGTGCCTTTTGTGGAAGTGTATCAAGAAAGCGGATCATTTCATAATTGGTTGTAAAATGGTACACTTGATGAATTGTTGTTGTTTCGAAACTTAGGAATTGCAGGTATTCCCTAGAAAGCCCCAAGGATTATACCAGTTGTTTGGCTTCCCCCTACCAACTAGATTAAAGTTAACACAGATGGATCTACACTGGGTGCTCCAAGTCCTTCTGGTGCTATTGGCATTTTCCACACCATTAGAGGCTTTTCCAAAGAAGCTTTTGCTTTTACTACTGATGAGTCCTTTACTTTTATTGTTGAGCTCAAGGCAGTAAGGTTTTCTATTTATAAAGGATCTAAATGTGGATGGTCCAACATATGGCTAGAAAGTGATTCCACTTTCGTAGTTCATCTCTTCAAAACTCAAACATTGGATGTGCCATAGTGTTATCGGCTTGAGTGGGCTGATTGTTTAAGCCAGCTTGTTCACATGTCAGTGGTGGTCTCCCATATGTACTAGGAGGGCAACAAGGCGGCGGATGCTCTTGCAAATTATAAAGCACATAACCAAGCTTTCGTTGGTGGCACAGGTTTCCTGATTATTGTAATGGTCTTGTTTATGATGATTTCTCTTCCAGGGAATGTTACCTTTTCATGTAGTCCCATTTTCTATGTGAATTTTTTGTATTGATTTCATTTTCATTTAATAATACTTTGGAGCCAAGAAAGATGATGCATGTGCTAATGGGGTGACCACCTAGTTGGGATGTTATGGTGCACCAATGACTCCTTAATCTCCAGCTTTTATGAAAAAAAATAATAAAATCATAGATATGAATAAAAAGGAAAAATTTAGGAAAGGACAATTTAAGTAAATAATTCGCTGCTCAATGATAAAATAGCATAATTGTTGGGAGAAAAAAAGGTATAAGGTCACATATGTGTTTTCTAGGAAAAAGAACAAAACAAAAAGATTAATATTGTATAAAAACAAAGTAATAACATTTAAAACATAAAATAATAATCAATTATTTATTTCTATATGTATGATTAAAAAATTTATATAAATAAACTAAATATGAGCATCCTAATATCTATTTCTTTTAATGACGACAAAGGGATGGGGAGTAGAAAAGCGGTGCTCAAACACCCCCTTGTTCCCATATACCTTTGCCAATAGTGGTAGTGGTGGTGGTGGTGGTTGCCGGAGAGGCAGGTATGGCAAGGGCAGCCATGAGCCCTTGCCAATGTAATGAGGAAAGGGGGCTTCTGGTGAATGCATGTCGGCCAGTGATTCTTGGCAACAACCTTTCTCCATCTTGCTGCCAACGTATTAGGGTGACCCATGTGGACTGTGTGCGCCCTATTGTTACCCCTAAATTGGCTGCTCTTATCAATGTCCAACGTACCATTAAGCAAGTTCAAGGCTGTGGTCGGACTGTCCCTCGCCACTTCAAGTGCGGAAGTAAGCATTTCTATGGTTACCTTTACACTTTGGTTAGATATATTCGTTGGTTAATGTCATTGCTAACGACTGCTTTTGGACGTTGATTTTGGCAGGTATCACTACTCCATGATGAAGATTATTGAAGCCGACACTTAATTAGCATGGATTGTCCAATATTTTTTTCAAGGGTGATACCAAAAGTGGACAGTATCGTCCGTATCCCTAAATTAAACGCTACCTCTTCTCTTCTTTTTCCACTTACATGTTTGCTTTTATTTTTTGTTTTTGCTGCTGTTTACAAGAGATGTTGAGTTGCAGTGGGCTTTTCAACTTGAGTAATTTGTTTTATTGAACTTGAGTTATCAATTTTGTGGTTACGGTGCTACAAATTATAAAGGTGTTTAAACGGCCATATTTGCTCCCTAATTAAGATAGCGTAGGATTCATCAATTCATTTGGTGTTTGAACGGCCATTAGATTTTGACTTAGAGTTATTTCAAGTTTAGTTTATATTTGTTACAAGCTTGTTTATAGCTTGTCCAATTAAGAAATAAGCTAAATTCATTTAATAAGTATAATTTTTATGTTGATATTCATTCAATTAGGACAATTTTTTGGCATATTTAATTAGAGTAATGTTTACAAACCTACTATCGAGTTTGTTCACAAGCTTATATATTATCAAACATGAGTTTATTGTCGAGTTTGTTCGTAAGCTTTTAAACTAACCACGAATGGAAGGTTATGAAACCGAATACCAAATCACTCACAAGTAGCTTAGTACATCTAAGCTCCTAAAGCAACATTAAATGACAACCTAACACAAAACAGGCAACAAAAGCAGAGTACTACTGCTTCAAAATAGTAATGCTCGTCGTGCTTTCCCAGTTGAGGTGTGGAAAAATGTAAAATTTGGCAAGCTAACTGCTACTCTTCTTTGTCCATAGTGCTCACAAGTTTGTTGGTCGGTTTACTTCTTTTGTCTGTTTATTCAGTATGGAGATGTATTCTCCATATTTATTGAATTTACTTGAGTATGCTTCTAACGAATAAATTTTCTCATTTCCAGTAAAAAAAAAAAAGTGATATTCTTTGCAGGATACGCAGAAATTGGAAGCTTCCGTTCGTCTACTCGAGTCAATAATTTTCTTGACATCTTGTGGTTTCCCACTTGAAATTGTTATTTTATTGAATCTCCTTGGAGGAAAAATGAGAAGACATGGAACTCCTGTTCTCTTGTAAGAATTCAAATTTGGATCTTCCACACTCCCTTCCATGCTTAAAATTGTCAATAAATTCATCCTAAATTAATCTAAGTAAGTTAAGTACGAGGTAAGACCATTAACAAATTGATTAGGTAGGAAGGCTCTTGCACCTTCATGATGCAAATTTGAGGGAGGCCAATTCTGGTTCCTTCTAAGTTCTAACATCTAAATATTGATTAGGAAAAAATATGTGTCTTCGCTTGAGATGGTTTTTTTTTTTTTGTCTCAAGTACACAATTTATGAAAGGGAAATTTTTGCTTAGGTTTGGTGCATGTTCTCACATGTCACGACCCATTTTCGGACCATGACCGGCATACGAGGCGAATTATCTATGAGAGTCTGACTCATCTCGTACAAGCCTCAAAAAATAAAACCAAAACTAATTTATTGAAAGCAATACTAAAACCATTTTCAAGGTTTGTGAATAGAAATTCAAATTTAATTAAAACATAAGTTTTATCAATAATAATAAAATATTTCATAAATAATAGATGATGTTTAAATACTAAGTATACAATGCATACACCCACAAGAATACCAGTGTGGAGCAACTAACAAAATAAATAACTGAGTTCGAACAAAAGGAAACTGACTGCGACGGCAGAAGTGGCTCACTGAGTGTCAAAAACTAGTAGATTGCAATCAACTAAAATACCTGCAAATGAGAAATACAGGAAAATAGACAGAAAAGAAAGGGGTAAGAATTCCTAGTAAGAAAACGACACTCTAGAGCGGCTCTGGGCCTCACACAAACCGTTTTGAAAACGTTTAGAAAACTTCACATGCAGATATAAGTGTATATACATATACATGCTAAGTATCAAATAGTAGTTTCAAAATTCATTTTGAAATCGTTCACAACCAAGACAAACAACAAACGGGCAATCGTACGAAAACATTTATTTACAAATCATAGTTTTTATTTGTAAATCATAAATCACAACTATCAAATTATTTCTTTTCAAATCCTACAACGCGATATTGAAATGTTTATTTTCAAATCATATAACGCAAATATCGAAATATTTGGTTCCAAATCATATAAGCTCAAAACTCCAAATATTCATTTGCAAAACATATCATATTAAAACAATCTAACATGAGACCAATATCAAAATCATTTTTAGATTTAAAACATGGTTTTAGAGTCAAAACATATATAAAATATGTGAGACCAAAGCAAAGATGTGCATCCAACACTAATAACAAAGGTGATGTGGACTTCACCACTAATCAATATCAAATCATGTGTTGGATTAGAACACATGGCTATCGTCATCCTTAGTAGCTGAGATTTATCAAAGTTTTGGTATACCAAAGGTCACGATTTACCCTCGTAACAAAGGAGTCCCATATAAGAAAACCAAAGCATACTAATACATAGTATGAAAGCAAAGCATGCAATTCAACATCAAAATCAGAGGAAAAATATATAATACATGTATATCAATTTCAAAACATAGTATTAGCCACTTAGAAAAATGATACAACATCGGTGTATCAAAATACGCTACTCCGTAGTTGGATGTCCCAAATCAAATGTTTGCCAAAAAAACGTATTTAAATACATATTTGAAGTGTTCAAATAAGCAGAACACATGATAGCCGAATTTTTTGTCAAACCATACCAAACGTTCAGACAAGGTATTTATTACAAAATACTTTTGATTCCAAAAACAAAATACTTAGTATAGAGATTGTACTTATTTCAGAACAAAACATTTATTTCAGAAAATATTTTTAAATCCCAAAAGAACATTTTCTACAAAAGAATCCTTGAAATCCATAACTTAACATTTATTATCAAAATCAAAATAAATATTGAAACATAATATTTACTTTGAAAACCACCAAAGTTTCTAAAACAAAGGTTATTACATAAGTCAGATTATTATGATTCCCAATCCTTTAATTTTTCCAAATTACATGCTAGGGTCGTAGCACAACAAAAACATATACATAGTTCAGAGGACACATCCTATGTGTCTGAAATGGCTACTGAACTCACTTGAATGCCGAACAAATAATCCAGATCATGGTCCACAGGTGAATGACTGGTCTCCTCGGAAACCAAGCATAACTAGAATTGCCACGACCTGTTTTTGGATCATGACTGGCGTACGAGGTGAACCGTCTAAGGGAGCCCGACCCATCTCGCACAAGCCTTGGAAATACAGACATTCTGCCTAAAATTATTCATTAATCCAAATATTTAATATTTAGAAAATTTTAATACTGAAAGTATTTATTTATATAAAATGAATATAAATTTAATAGAGTAAATGTAAAGTCAAAACCCAAAACCCAAAATACAAAATGTAGCCTAGTAACCTAACAACAACCCGATGTGAAGCTCTAATAACAGAAACAAAAGTAGAGCCCGGATGAGGGGCACTCACTGTATCAAAAATGCCTCACTAGGATCGAGGTGTGGGACAGTTACTGAGTGTCAAAAATATCACCTGAAAAATAGGTTTACAGATAGACAAAAGAATAAAAGGGGTAAGAATCCCTAGTGAGGAAAAAACAATTCAGACTGGCTCGAGGCCTCACATAAACCGTTTTGAAAACATTTAAAATATACCACATATGTATACACAAGGATACTATATAATATACATACTACATACGTATAGCTTTCAGAAAATCATTTCACCAAAATGTTCGCACCCAAGGCATATAACATGCAATCAAACAATATCAGAGGTGTGTGTGTGTGTATATATATATATATATTCCGCCCTTTTTCATTAGGAATATTGTAGCTTTCTGAACAAATCTGATTTGATCTTGAAGATAATCGGACGTATATCCGAGGATTAGGTGTTATCAAATCTCGAGGGAGATCTGATACACTTTGGAAAGTGTGAAATGTTAAGTATGTGATTTGAGAGTGAACAACGTGCATTGACTTGAGTGCAACATGCGTTGTAGAGTGAGGAAGACATACGTTATCTGGAAAAGTAGCATAACGTGCGTTGGCTTGGTACAACATACGTTATCTGGGATGCGAGGATGATCGATGTATGTTGCCATGATACGACGTACGTTGAGTTGTGTTTCTTCGAATATGTGGCTACTGGATGCTTAACAACGTGCATTGTGAGGTACAACGTAAGTTGTGCATAACCACAATGTACGTTGAGCTTGTGTATGACATACGTAGCCTTTGTATTTGTCGAAATAGTGCGTTTTGATCTGCGGCTCTTAAAACGGCTGAAACTCGACTTTTCCCGTCATTTTCTCACTCAATTCTCTCTCAATAGGTCTGAAACGCTCTCACATTGTTTTCCCAACGTTCCTAATCAATTTATGAGGTAAGATCAACATCCTTTCTTCCTTTTGAACTCATTTGCATGCATTGATTCATGAAAATGCATTTGAGGCCGAAAATGAAATGAGTTTAAATTTTTGGATGATTCGTGGTGAATGGATGTTAGAGGATGCTAGAATATATCAGATAGGACTTAGATAAATACGATTCAAGCTTTGAATCGAAAGATCTGATGAATTTTTGGTGGACCTAGGGTTATGTTCGGGTTTGATGATTTTTGGAACGATTGGGAGTTTTTTTTTTTCACGTTCAGGGGATCGATTAGAGTCAAAATACATGATTTGTTTCAATATCTATCGGTTGAATTGAGAGTTAGATATTTTTGAGAATAAATTTATGGTGGTGAATAGTTTCGTAAATTTTTGAAAAGTTTAACCAAGAATTGTAATTTCTGAAAATTGGTAGTCTAGAATTGTAATTTTGAAAAGTCAAGGTCTAGATTTGTAAATTTGGAGAACTTGGAGACGTATTTGTAATTTTGAGGAATTAGGCTTATTTCGCGATTCTGAGAGTTCATACAGGACTGTTTTATAATTTGTCAAATCTCGAGGACTAAATGTAATTTTACATTGATCGGGGACCAAACTGTAATTTTATTTAAATTTTATATTTGGGGTCGAGGGTGATGGATTCAATTCCGAAATAGATTTTCAGTGACTCCAAGGGTCAACATCTGTATTTGCATATCATGCATTGGTATCGTCACAGTACCACATTTTGATATTTGCTCTGTCTATATTTGTTCCAGCTTCGAGTGTCTGCCAACACTAGCAGCCACACACTAGTGGTGTTTGACTGGGTCCTCAACGTTGGATACCAGGTGAGTGAAATGACAGCTTCAGACACATAAGTTGTGTCTTCAAATTGAGTATGGTGATTTTGATATGCATGGCTATATTATGAAATCGGACTAATAATTATTAAGTTAATTAATAATCAGGATTATATGATTATTAATAACCAATGTTTTACTTTGAAAAGCTAATATATATATATATAAAAGGGTATTTTGTATAAGAGGGAATAGACTCTAAGGTGCATGATTGGGGACACCTAGTTAGGGGGTACATAGCTTTTAGTATACCAATGCTTTGTCAAGGCCTTAGTTACCGAGGTAATGGGGTGACCGTGTATCCGACCAGATATACTTTCTAAAGCAGTCAGGTGGCGGAGTCCACACTGCTATTATGGAAAAATTGAATTGCACTGATCTCGTACTATGAATCCACAAATATATGTATATATACTTCGAATACTGTTTGAATGCATGTTATATGATCTGGGTGTGAATGTTTTTGCAAAACGAATTTCAGAAAATATATTATGTATATAGTGTGTATATTATATGGTATCTACGTATACGTGTATGCGGTATTTTTTTAAACAATTTTCAAAACTGTCTTTGTGAGGCCTGGAGTCGATATGGAGTGTCGTTTTCTCACTAGAGATTCTTACCCCTTTTTCTTCTATTTTCGTGTGTTAAACCTCTTTTTCAGGTAATATTTTGGATGCTCAGTATCAGTTTAATACCTCGATCCTAGTGAGACACTTCTTCTCTATAGTGAGTGCACCTTGTTCGGACTCTACTTTTGTTCAGTCGTTAGAGCTCCACATCGGTCTACTGTTGGGATTTGGGCTACACCTTTTGTATTTTGGGATGTTTACATTATCTCTAACGGTTTTATATTTTTATTAATATTATTTTTTTATTTTATATATATATATATATATATATATATATATATGATTTTCTTTTACTTATAAATGTTTTAAATAAATATTTGAATAAGTTGGGTAAATGTTTGTACACTGAGGCTTGTGCGAGATGGGCTAGACTTCCATAGAAAGTTCGCCTCATACGCCCGTCACATCCCGACTTTGGGTCGTGACATATATATATCAGAGTCAAAATATGGGACCAGAACAGACAGAATAATAATATAGACTCTGTCATCAGACAAAATAATGCATGTATCTGGCCGAATACATGTCACCCCACTACCTCGGTAACTGGAGCCTTAACAGAGCATTGGTATACCAAAAGCTACGTACCCCATAGTCAGGTGTCCCATATCAGAATATTATATACGAATAATATTAACAGACGAACATGCAGAGTATAAACCATTTTGCAAAAAAAAATATTTATATATACCATATATAAATATTATATATCAGAAACATAAATTTTGTAAATTAATAATCACATAATCTGAATTATTAATTAGCCAAATAATTATTAGTCCAATTTCAGATCATAGCCAGACCCAACAAAAACTACATACAGAGTTTGAAGACACAACCTATGTGTCCGAAGCTAAGGATCCAGTCAAACGCCACTAGTAGGTGACTGGTCCCGCAGACAGGAACACGAAGCTGAATAATTACAGATAAAACAAATATCAAA
Source organism: Flueggea neowawraea (assembly GCA_948243855.1). Taxonomy (NCBI): domain Eukaryota; kingdom Viridiplantae; phylum Streptophyta; class Magnoliopsida; order Malpighiales; family Phyllanthaceae; genus Flueggea; species Flueggea neowawraea. The sequence goes on from CAODLS011205937.1 coordinate 17,207, forward strand.
ATGTGATATTGTGGCAGTACTAAATGTATCAAATGCCAATGCAGGTGCTGTCACTCGCTAGACGTCGAAAACTCTCTTAGGTCGAAATTAATCTCCCTCGATTAGAAAATCGATGTCCACGTAAAATTATAATTTTGCCCTTGCACTTTTCCAAAATTATTCTTTAGTCCCCAAGGCCCCAAAAATTATAAAATAGTCCCCAACTTTTCAAAATTTATAAATTAGTCTTTCAAGTATTTAAAATTTATTATTAAATCTCTCAATCTCCTAAAATTGCATTTTTAACTTAAAGTCCCTAAAATCACCACTTTGGTCCAAACCCTCCCAAAATTACAATTCAACTATTTACCAAATATCAGCTTTAGTCCTTACTTTTCAACCAATCACATCTCTTCTTTCATTCTTAAATTTTCCAGAATTGGATTTCAACATTCCACAATCATTTTGGCATCAACCAACCCGTGATCTTCATCATTTTAACCAATCAAAAACATCAGCCTTCTTCCTTATTCATCTAAAAATCATTCAAACCAATTTTTACTCATTCAAGAACTCCAAGCCATTCAACACAAAGCCACACAAATCCACCCAAATCATACCAAACCCACGCTACAACAACCATGGATATTCAACAATCACAATTGATGCAAAACAATTAATGGAAGTAAGGAAACAAGTTTTGAAGTTGAAGTTTACCTCAAGGTTGAAGAAGAAGATGCACGACAACGAAGAGAGAGAGAGAGAGAGACTGAAGTGAGTGAGAGAGAGCGAGATGGAGTGAATGGCAGAAATGACGTGTAATTGACTTAAAAAGGACAGCAAAGGGATGACAGAATGGACACAACATGGGCTGCTCTGACAGAGGAAGAAAAAAAGAGATGAAAATTTTGCCCAGTTGACACCAAACGACAACCCTGAGACGCAAACAACAGGTTTGATCACGCCAATGACACGCAACTTGACACCGAACGACACACACGTGACGCTGATGACAGAAGCAAGTTGACCTAACGACATGTTGTTTCCCGCAGCTTGACACCGAACGACAGCACGCACGCCTGCCAGATGACCTGCATCTTGGCTACCAACGACAGACGATCGGTCGTCCAATCTTTTTTTTTCCAAATTTCATTTTCAATCAATTTTTTCCCACCAATTTTCACTTAATAATTTATTTCCAATTCACTCCCAACCTTCATTAATCACCCAATTAACATCTTAAACACAAAATTTACCTTTCAATTACCAAAAAACTAAAATTCAATTTATTCCAAATTTAATTATTAAAATAAAATAATAATTAAATAATAATTAAAAAATGGGAATTACAAGAATAAACATATCAAGATAAAAAATCAATATGGTATTGTAGCGATACCAAAAATGTATGCAATGCAAATGCAAGCATTGGATCTGAGAACCCTATCTCGAATGAAGATTTAACACTCTTGCCTAGAAAATCAAACATCTCATAAAATTACATTTGGTCCTAATCTATGTAAAATTATATTTTAGTCCTCAAACTTTTTAAAATTAGAAAATAGTCGTGAAAGTATTCTAAAATTATAAAACAATTATCCAAGTAGTCAGAATTTTCAAATCAGTCAACTAACTCTCAAAAATTACAAATCAATCCCAACATGCAAAATATCAGATTTGATCCTCCCATGATTCAGATGACAAAATACACCTTTAATCCCTTCGACAGAAAACTACACCAAAACGTCCCAAAACTGAAACCGCTCGAGACCCAACATTCCAATCCACCTACATTAACTCTAATCATCATCCTAAACATAAATCTAACTTCCATTTCAACAAACAACCTCAAACACCACCACTTTTCTTCAAAAATCCAAAATTACACAACCCAAAATCAAACCCAAATTCGAACTTAATCACCATTGAACACTAATGAAATGGGCGGGATTTTACGAAAATTATTCAGATAAATATTTATTTATATTCGTGTTTAACAATATCTATCACTAAAAGTATTTATATATGTTAGCTAAATATTGGAAAATCTTTTTGGATATTTTTATCCGTTTTTTTAATTCTAAATTACTATAATTATTGGAAGACATTGTATTGCAATCCTTATCATTAACTATAAAGAAAAAATAATTAATTAAAGAAAATCTTTTATTTTTAATTATCATCCATGTGGATAACTTTCATGTATTGCTACACTTACGAATAGATTTAAAATTATTCAGACAAGTATTTATCTTTATTCATTCTAGTACCAAAAGTATTTATCTCTATTAGATAAATATTAGTGTACAATCGAGTTTTTTGTCAACATATTGATATAACCCTATTACATATTTTGTCTTTGCGTGTATATATATATTAACCTATTGCACCATACAGTTCCTATACTATCATAAGGTACATTCTCTTTTTTAATATGAACTATTGTATTTTTCACTTTTTTGTTTCATTTTAAAATTCAATGTCAATATTTAATACATTTAGGACTTACATTTTAGTGTTGTAAATATAATGTAATATACCGCTTATTTCGACTTAATTCAAATGAGAATTTTATGTTCGATCTTGGTTGTTGGATTTATTTTTGATATTTTAGGAGTTAAGGAATCTTGGGGACAAGTTTGTGTGTAAGAGATGTCAAGTATATGTATATATTGCCTGAATGCATATGAATGTTCTGGATGCGAATGTTTTGGTAAAACGATTTCAACAAATGTATTATGTATATAGTGTGTATACTATAT
>CAODLS011206045.1:0-10573 GCA_948243855.1 Flueggea neowawraea
GCACAAAATAAATTACCAGCATTAGCTCCATGTTTGAGCTCAACTTCAAACCTAAGACTTCCATTGGCTCCTCCTCTCTGTGGCCACTCTGCTATGTTCTTGTTGTAAGTTCCTGCGTCATGCCAACCAAGCCGAACCTACCACCAAAAGAACAAAATTTGTACATATAATAATCATAATAGATGTCAGAAAACACGCCTATCTTGTAACTATGAACGAGCATTACAAGACAAAAAGTGCCGAATTAATTTCCACAGATAAATTTCACAAGCAAGCAAATTAAATTTTTTTGCAAAAATAATATTTAACGCGTGGATTATTCTATTTAATTGTAAGTAACAACAAATTCGTCTTAGTATATATAACATTGAGAAAACACGAAATAATTTTAAAGAGAAATAACTACGTACCAGAATAGGATGGCAGAACTGGGATTTGAGAAGCTCCTTGATGTCTTCTCTGGCACCCTTCAGCTGAGCTGGATCGGACGCCGCGGCCAACGTACTCGTCGACGATCCCTTCTACAACAAAACGCAGCCACAGTAAGCATAAAACGCAGTAAAAGCAGAGCGATTGCAAGCGAGGGTAAGAACCTGAGAGACAAAGACACGTGGCAGGAGAGGAGAGGAGCGAAGGCCTCTGATAGGGGAGAAAGAGGAGGATAGAGAAAACGAAGAGACAGCGGAGGAAGGGAAGGAGAGGGCGAGGCGGCGGGAGCGAGAGGCCGCGCGGAGAAGGGGCGAGGAGGCGGAGGGAAGAAGTGAGGAAGCCATAGGTGGTGGCGATTGATGTGAATGTGCGAGTGGTGGTGACAGTGTGAGGCGTGACAGACAGTGATCAACCATTGTGGGAATTGATTGGGTCTGTTATTTCTGTTGGAAATGCTCCGCCGGTTTCGGATTAGTTGTTTGGGCCTGTGCCACACACAAATCTCTCTTTTGGATTATCCTATAAAACCCCCCTCCTCTCGTCCAATTTATATTTTTTTATCGATGAGAAAAGGAGAGTCAAAATCAATCAGTAATAATATTTTTTTGCTGGACATTATTATGCAGACGTTCTTTTCCCTGCAAATTCTTTCTTTTTAATCCTATATATATATATATACATATTTACTATATATCGAATATTCCCACTCCAAGATTGACTAAAAAACTGCAAAATCAATTTGTAGGATTGTTCCAGTGACTACAGAACTAGAACACTACAAAAGGCTCTAATATTATCAAATTATGGCGTCGAGTTAATGAGCACCCACAGATCTATATGGGATTTTTACAAATTTATAAAATATTGTAAAACCCATGTTTTATTAAAAAGAGGAAATTTAGTTCAAAGTGTAAGATTACAAATCCTTTTACGGCAACAATGTTGAATATTCTACCAAATAGAAAGAAAGAAAGAAATAATAAAGAAATGGCAATGTTAAGCCTCAATAGGGATAAAATGAGACCTTAATATTACCTGAGTGTCTGCCATATCTCTGAGGTGGGGATGGGATAATTGGGATTGATTCTTTTTCTTTTGTCACTCTGAGTTCAAGAATTCCAACTCTGAGTGAAGTTTGTTGGTTTTATAGTCCAGGTAGGGAGGGAGGGAATAAGAAGGGCTTCATTTAGTAAAAGATTGTAACTGACTCAGCTTGATTTTCTTAACCGCCCACATATTTCTGATTACTTCACCTGTGCCAACCACGACCCCCCAAGTATTTCGATTACTTCACTTGTGCCCAGCCCTGCAGTCAACTCGCCAATTTCGGCACATGAAGATATAACACAATCGAAACACTCATACGACCTCTATGGATGTGGCCTGTGGCTTGGATGATAACATATGTTTAGTCGGTGGAAAGAGTTTTTCAGCTCCATTTCTAAATACTACTGATCGGATGAGATATTTGTAAATTTTTTTTCTTAAAAAAAATACCCACCATAGCCGTTGAATGTATTCTCTTTTCTGTGCATTTTTCTCACTTTCTTTTCAACTCAGATTGGGATTAATTGAATTTATTATTCACAAACTTGTTTCCTGACTTTTTAATAGTTTGCCGTTTCAGCATTTTAATATCCAACACCTAATTGATAACCGTTGGCAACTTCAAAAAAAGCAGCCTTTAATGTATTAACTGATCAAAACAAATAGAAAAAGAGAAAAGTTTATCAAAGTTTGTGGCGGCTTTATTTAAATATAGATGCTGGACATACAAAAACAAGCAATGAAAGCTTAAGTAAAGTCGAATTTTTCTGCATAAATAGTCAAAAAGAACGACATAAGTCAAGGCTCGATAATTGACTGAAGAACATTAAGTAGTGTGGAATGGGGAATGGCATCTCAAGTGTTCACATTACTGTACAAGTCGTGATGCTTTTTAATTTTTTTTTAACGAAAAACCACCGATTCAGTGTCCTTCGGACACCAAGCCAAGTAAATCTTTAAGAAGCTAGTCATGTCCCAACTCAAGGGCTTCCACTCATTCTAGGTTTATGGTGCGAGTCAGTAACGCAGGCCTCCAGGCCCAAAACATCTCACCTCGAACCCGCGCATTCTCATGCCACACTCATTGTCTTACCACTCCTACTACCCGTCCTGGGTTACTACTTTTTAATTTTGTCACTATATAAAACTTGTTTTCAAAAATAGAAGTAAGAAAGAAATCAATCTCCAAAATGTTATTTTTTTAAAAGCACGAGAGAAATTTTCGAATTATTGCGAAAAATTAACTTTTCCACGAGAAAGTAACTTTTTGTGAGAAATTGATTTTTTTAAATAAAAAATATTTTTAGCCTAATTTTTTTTGTTGACAACGGTTTACAGCTCATATTTTCAAAGAAAAGGTCTATTTTTTAAAAAATATTTAAAAAAAATTCAATAATTTTAACAATTTTTTTGTTCATAATTGTTCACATCTGTGGTAGTTTTTTTTTTAGTTTTACAATGGTTTACAATAGTTTACACAATTCATATTTTTCAAAAGTCTATATAAATTTTTATAGAAATATTTGACCAATTTTTTTCTTAAATAATATTTTATTAATTTTTTTTATTTCGCAAATGGTTCACATTGGTTTTGTGAACCAGTGTGAACTAAAAATTTTATGGTTCACAATAGTTCACAAAATTTTAAATGATTTTTACTCTTAAGGAAAAAAATTTCACAAGATTGGTTTTGGCGTTCACAATGGTTCACAAAATGATGTACAATATATTGTACATTATTGTGAACCATTGTGAACTAAAAAAAAGTCAAATTCACGACATTCACAAATTTGGTTCACAATGTCTCACAAAATAGTGTACATTATATTGTATATTACTGTGAATTATTGTTAAAAAAATGTTTTTAAAACAAAATATTAAAATGAATATTTTAAACAAATATTAATAAAAACTATTGTGAACTATTGTGTACCATTGTGAATATTTTGTTGTGATTAAGTCATTCAATTATTCAACTAGCAAAACAAGGTCAAAAACACTTAGCAATCAGTCTCATCTAGTCATCGTAAGCATGCTCTCATCCACTCGTCAAGTTAATACTAAAGATACAGTTGTTATAACATCAAACTACTTATTTCACAAAAATTCTCACTCTCAGCAATCAACAAAACAAATTTTCAATAAGTATCAAAACTGAATAGTAAGTTCACATTTTTTTTGATTATTTTCAATTTACAGCACCATATCAAACCACACACAAAATCAACATACACAGACGCAAAAGCAAAGATTAAAGTGACGAAGAGGCAGATTCGTACAACAAAAAATTCAAGGAGAAAGGAAGTGAGAGATAGAGTGAGAGAAGAAGCGATCTGAGAGGCGGAGGCTCAGGCTTGCGGAGGGTGCGCAGGATAAAGCATGATGAGTGAGGGGAAGTGATTGGTGGGATTGGTGTTTCCTTCTCTTTACCAGAACTGAACAGGATGTTGACCAAATCTGAGAGGAGGGAAAGGAATGAGGCTATGGAGGGAGAACGAGTCAGAGAAGATGAGGGAGACCGACAGACGAGAGAGGTTGTGCGGTGGGGAGTGGCGAAAGAGATAAAGGCGTGGGGTAGCTAGGGTTTCGGTGGTAGCTAGGGTTTCGGTGGTAGCAAGGGTTGTGGGAGAGAGAAGGTGATAGAGAAACTGAAGAGAGAGGAAATTTTAAAAAAAATGAAACAAAAAATGAAAATTTATATTAAAATTAATGTGACATTTTTAAAACTTAGTTTCAAAGATGTGGTATTTTTAAAAAGGAAACATAAAAATTGTTATTTTTGTAGAAGTGAAACGTAGACTGTCATTTTTGAAAACTGAGGTCCAAAAATTAACAGCCCACATAATTGAGTTAATTATCCCCATGTCATAATTAAACAGTAAATTATTACAAATAGAAATACCAGTTTTGTATTTCTTAAAATAATAGAATAGTAAAACTTCTTTTTAGAAATACCACATTTTAAAACACAACCTAAAAAATGTCATCTCATTTATATCAAAATATAGTGATAGACTGAAATTTTTGTCTCCCTCTTTCTCTCTCTACCACCCTTTCCTCTCTCTACTCTCTCATCTGCCTCTCTCTTTATCTCTCTCTTCTTTCTCTCACTTTGTGCCTCTCTTCTCTTCTCCTCGTTTTTACTTTCGCCACCATTTTTCTTCTTCTCTGTTGTCGCTCTCTCCTCTTTCATCTCTGTCTATATGTCTCTCTCTCCCTCTTACTTGTATAAGCCCTCTTCTGAAAGTCCTGGTCCCAATAAGAAATGGCAATCCAAGAGGGGGGTGAATTGAATTTTTAGCAAGTTAAAAACCTTGTTAAAAATCTTTTGCAAATCAAAACAAATAACAAAGTTCTTTTGAAATCAATATCAAAGTTAAATGCAAAAGCTCTAAAGATCCAATCCACACACAACAATATAAATCAAATGCAGTGCAAGGCAAGCAAATATGAGAGAGTAAGGGAAGAGAGCAAAACCAGATTTATAGTGGTTCGGTCAATCATGCTTACGTCCACTACCTAAGTCTCACTTAGGTTTTTCACTATCTCCTCACTTGCGGATGGAGGGAAACCGTTGCACCTTGTTTTTGCGGAATCACAAGAAAATTGAATCCCTAATTTTTGCAGGTTGAACTAGGAAACCGTTCACTTTGTTTTAAGGACCAAATAAGAAAACCAAACCTCTAGTTTTTGCGGGCTTAAATAGGAAAGCAAAACTCTAATTTTCTAAGGCTCACTAGCAACCACTCTTATTTTTCTAAGGCTCAACAAGGAAACCTATCTACCCTCAATCAAATAATTTGATTGTTACAAATTGTGTTCCTAAAACACATATTTAACATTAAGCCCAAACCCAAAAATACATTTGCAAATGTATAGCTCAAATGGGTTAGAGAGGTAGAGAAAAGAAATAAAATGAATAGCAAGTCTAGGCAAGGTCTCTCACTTGCTTCTGATGTTGGAGATGCATATTTATAGCTTTCTTGGAGTTTGTGACCGTTGGAATAAGAATATAGCCGTTGTAGAATAATTCCAAATGTTGTATAATACTGACATTAGGTACAGTGTATTTTGTATCATGTACAACATACATTGATCAGGTATTAATGTGACTTGTGGCTTGTTCAACGTGCGTTGTTCTTCGTTTTAGAATATGCACAATTCACCCAATGAATTCTCAACGTGACTTGTACGTCATGCAACGTGCGTTGTCGACTTCATCTCAAGATCGTACCTTTAATCCATGTCACCGTGTTAGAGAATATTCAAATTCAAATTCCGAGGAGCGTTTTGGCTTTGTTCTCATCTGATCATCATATAACGTGACTTGTACTATTTGCAACGTGACTTGTATACTTGTGCAATCAATTCAGAAGGTTATAACGTGGCTTGTATCATGTACAAGTCGCTTTTTATGATTTTGGAATCCTTCTATTTCCTGAATGAGTCCCATCAAAATGACTTGTATCGTGTACAATGCACATTGTGTTAACCCATAATTTCTTGAATTTGATCAAAATGACTTGTATCATGTACAAGTCGATTTGTATCCAGATTTCAGCAAGTTTGCAACTTAGCACATTTTTCATGGATGTTTTACAATCAACATCATCATCAAAACCGAAGTCAACATCTTCTTCATCTGGTTCAAAATATGGTGTCGCAGATCTCTTCGTCATCTGGTGTCAGACAAGGTCGAATGTCGAGGCGACTACGAAAGAGACGAAACGGCTAGGGTTTTGCGATAAGAGGACGTGTGGTGGCGACAGTTACCAGACGACTAGGGTTTCGAAAAACAATTAGGGATCGATCTGGTGGAGATCGATGACGTTGGAGGAGGCGTGAACGCGACGACGATAAAAACCTTTGTTGCCGTGAACGAAATGTGATGTGTGATTGAATTGTTTGTTTTTATTGGCTAGGGTTTAAGTCTTGGATTAGTTAGTTTTCTGCTTGATCTGAAAAAATAAAATAAAAATAGATTTGAAAAGGTTGGAGACCTAACTAATTATTATTAAAAATAGATTGGAGACCATTGAAAATTTTTAGCAGAGACCTTTGGAGACCTAACTAATTATCATTAAAAAAATATAATTAAATTTTGTAAAAAAAAGTGAGATTCGAAGTGGAGACTTCTAATAGAGACTCCTGGAGACCCTTGGAGACTCCTAGAGACATATGGAGACCTCCAGTGAAACCTCTGGAGCCTTCTCGATCCCTCCAATGGAGACCCTATAGAAACCCTTAGAGACCTCTGAAGACTTTTTCTGTTTGATTTGATTTTCTCGCGAAAAATTAATCTCTCACGAAAATATCGTGATTATGAAAATTTTACATTTTTGAAGTTTATGTATCCGTGTGTTTTAATTATTAGAAATCTGTTTAATAACTTCTATTTTAAAATTTGTAAATCAAATAAATGTGTAATTTTTCCCGAGTAATTAGCACGAATTTGAGGTCGAATAAGACCAACCTTGTTGCGCTTGCCGCTAAACTCAGAGTGTATAAGCCTCGAAAGAAACCCACAATCTGGCTATTGGGCTGTGATTCGAACGCCCTCTAAATGCGTCACTGCTTGGCTTGTGAGGTCCCTGTTGAATTCGACATGTTAACGATATTAACCTACAAAAGAATTTATTACATCTATAAATCCTTAAACTATTTAATTTTTGAGCCGTTAATTGTTGAACCATAAATTGTATATGGAACTACTAAATGGTTTATGTCGAACTCTTGGTAGACATGTGCTTGTTTCTTACCGAGACCTTCACTTCAGTTGATGTATTGAGGCATTATGGAAGTTTTTCCCCCCATTTTTCAATAAGAGTATTTCTACATCCTTTTTTTTTTCCTGATCGGATTAGCTTAACTGAGACAATTGAAAAAAGTGTCACCCATGCATTAGATGAGACTAGTGGCGAAACCAGAACAAAATCTTAGCAGGAGTATTGACAAGTGACAGGACAATTTGATCATTACATTTTGATATTATTTCATAAAAATAAAAACAATATATATATATATAGAGAGATAACTTAACGAAAGACACGAAAATACGAAGACCACTTAGCTACCAATTGAAGAGTTGGAGGACCTTGGTTAATGCACATGCCACGTTGCTCTTTAGGGATTAATTGCTTCCATGACAACTTTAGGCATTAATTGCTTCCATGACAACAGGAGCTTGCCCATCACATAGTGGCTACTCACTACTGAAAGCGTCGATCTTCAGGACCACAAAAACCTTCACTCTCAAGTCTCACCTACTAAATTGTCACCGGATCTTGCTTCACGTCATTAAGTTTTGATGTCTTATAAGTTATGATATTAGCTTATTAACTGATTCGTATATAAACTTGTTTGGTTCATGTTTAATTCGTATCTGAAACTCTAAACTTTGGCGGGTAGAATTTTATCGCATGCAAGGATCATGTCTGATTTGAATAATTAACTATTTCAGATTAATTAGACTTCCAAAATATTTGAATATTGAGTGATTTAATGAAAAAAAAGAAGGAAAAACTTGTGTTTTTTATAAACTTTTCAGTTCTTTCTAACTTATGAAATGTTTAAAGTTGATTAATTGTCAAAACCTTGTTAGTTCAAAGATTAGTATGTTGGTTTTAAGCGGATTTTATTGGCTAGAAAATCGAACTCGGAGGGAAACATGAAGAGAAATAGGTCAATGGTAGTTACCGGAATAAGAATATGGCAGCCAAGAAACTGACTAGAGCTGAAATGAAAATCAAAAAGGGGTGGCCAAGCAACTTGCCCCCATTTCAGCAGAGTAGAGTTGCGTGTGAAACAAACATTCAAGTTTGTTGCTCCATTCCAACGATAATACCTAACTTCAATCTGGAGCTTAATCACATGATGCCATACGTACCTGCCGATGTGTTTTTCCTTTTAACAAGAAATTTTGTTGCACCATTTGAGTAGAGTACTATCCAGATTGAATAAACTAGTGGTAGTAAAAATAAACAAAGAACTTATAACTAATCCTTATGAATTTTCTAAGGCAGCCAACATTCACTTAACTATATGCATAATTGATTCATGAATACGCTAAGCCAACTATACTGGAGCTATTAAATAAATGGTATAACATTTTTTAGAATGATATGGGATTAATAGAAAACGAAAACCTGACCTTGTATAATTTGAAAATTAATCATAGGGAAAAATTTTAAATCATCTCTAAGGTATGAAACAATCTGTCTATATGTTTTGAATTATTATCTATTGGTTCCTCAAATTTAACATTGACAACATTGGTAATTTTAATGTGTCACGTCAAATTTGTTGATTGACTCATCAAATTTATAACTTAAAATAACTTTTTTTGAAAAGATTAAAATGTGCTTCAAATGCTTATTTCGATTTATGATGATAATTTACATCGGTGTTAATAATTTTAGAGAAGTGTCACCTAAGAAGACATGATGGTCACGGTGGAAGATGAGGGTGTCATTAGCGAATGAAATCAGATGTTATGGTGTGTTCGGTTGTTGATTGATTGGAGAAAATGAAGCAATATGTGGGTTTATTAGCGATGGACAATGGTTTTAGTAGTGAAAAAAGGAGACAGGAAAAGACGAGAGAGAATGGAGAAAAGTGAGCGAGGGACATGTTTCAAGATTAAAATTGTCATTTCACATTCTCCGCGATAATTAATTACCAGAATTTTGGTATATAGGGATATAATAAATGACAGTTCAAAATGCAGGACCAAATAAAAGATTATCAATATCTTAGATACCACGTCACAATTAAAAGGACTGATAAAGATGGAAAAAGGGGTGGCAAGAAAATGGGGAAGCAGTTGTTTTGTTATGCGGAGTTGTGTTGAGTGGGCAAATAAGGCCAAGGGACATGGCGTGTAAATGGTGATGATATGGTTTGGTGGGGGATGTTGTGAGGGGATTGCCAGCACATGATGAACACACTCGATCCCTATAAATAAACGAGCAATTATTTTAACATTCTTAAGTTATACTATAATCTCTTATTTAGTTCTTCAATTTTAAAAAGTCTCTTATTAGGTCTCTATTTATACACAACGTCAGTCTAGAACAGATATTTATCACCTAATCTTGGTATCATAGGTTCTGCACAGAACATTTATATGCAAACTGGAAGAAACAAATACCAAAAGTAGATGTTAAACATCTATTATGGACTAACGTTGTATATAAGCAGTGACTTAATATGAGACTTTTCAAAACTAAGAAACTAAATAAAAAATTACAGTATAACTCAAAAATACTAAAATAATTCCCCATAAATAAATTATGTAGCTGAATTTTGTTGTGTTAGTTGTCTCTTTATTTGAACAAATTCAACGGCAATTAAGGAAAGCCAATGGTGGGTTTAATTTTACATCATTTCGTGGTTGATACAGGACAAAAGCTATAAAAATTATGTTGATTTATCGTAAAATCACAAAATAAAAAATTATTGCTAATCTATTATATGAGTTTCTTTATACATGAAGGAATCTAACTACCAGTTTAACAGATAAACAATATATAATAGTAAGTTCGAGTTACCTACCTCGATTCCAGCGGACGCTCGACTCAACCAACAGTGGAAGACAACAAGATCAGGATCGGTTGATGTTGGTCTCACGAACAAACCACGGTCGGGTTGGCGACGGGAGTGCTCGTCTGTTTCGCAGCCTAAATGCCATGCGGATCGGGACCATCGACGGACGAAGAACGAGTGAAGAGAGGAGAGAGGTGGCATGGAACAAGCAAGATCACTTCTCCTCCCTCTCTCTTTTTTTTTTCTCACGTTGGAGGAAGTGTGGGCTAGAAGAAATGAAATTCATTCTTCCATTCTTAATATATAATAAGCTCTTAAATGGGTTTTGAGCCCAATGGGCTTAGCACATAGGCCTTACGGACCCATATCAATTGGGCTCGTCAATTGGTTTCGGTCTATCGTCTCGGTCAATACTTTGACCGATCGAGTTCAGTTCACCCATTATGGTTGACCGCTTTTTCCAACAGCTGAGATTATTAATTGAGTAAACGAGCTTGTTTATTTTGTTTTGTGCATATCTTAAAATGCAGGTGGAAATAGTTCTGAATTTTAG
>CAODLS011206265.1:0-12795 GCA_948243855.1 Flueggea neowawraea
TTTGGCCACTGGTAATCAAGATACAACTTGCAGGCTGTGGGACATAAGGAACCTATCTCAGTCCCTGGCTGTATTGAAAGGAAACATGGGTGCGATAAGGGCACTAAAATTCACTTCCGATGGCCGATTTTTGGCCATGGCAGAGCCTGCGGACTTCGTCCATGTCTTTGACACAGAATCTGGCTATGTTAAGTGTCAGGAGATAGATCTGTTTGGAGAGATCGCCGGTATATCCTTCAGCCCCGACGCAGAAGCTCTCTTCATTGGGGTTGCTGACCGCACTTACGGCAGCTTGCTGGAGCTTGACAGGCGTCACTATAACCATTACTTGAACTCCATATTCTAAGCAACTGTTGAATGAACAGATCGTCTACGGAGAACTCTGGTTGTATATATCATGTTTTTCTATTTAGTACGATTCGGAAATGCCCCTGGTGTTTTTGGGGCTTGGGGTTTTCCCTGTCAAAATCAGAGGCAGGTACCAGACTACGGTTATTCGGTTATAAAAGCAGTTTCTGTGTAGGTAATAATTTTGGTTTTTTCAAACTGTATTCTTTCTTCTTTTTCTTGTTTTGTTGCAGTGTATATTAAAAAACTATTCCTATTAGCTTCAATCATTCTTTTCAGTACTTTGCATAATATTGACCTTCTCATTTTTTGTTTAATTTTTTTATCTCTGTTCCAAGCAGATTTCTGTTTTTACCATGAACGTTTATATGGAATTTGTGCCTTTGCCATCTTAGATCTCGTATAACAGCTTGCGGAACATGTAAAATTTGGTTGCACGCTTTTTGTAATGTTAACTGTTAAGCATTGTCCAGCTCCTTTGATGTGGACTATGAATTTCGTTTTGATATCTTTCTACTTTCAACTAATTTACTGGTAATTTCTTTATATAACTAGATAGTTGTCGGAGCTTTTGTAAATTTCTTTATTAATGTACAACATTTTTTATCGTAATTTTTTGCTGTTAAAGTTGTAAAAGTTTTTAACATGTAAACAGAAATTATTAATTATAAAACTATAAATTTTAAAAAAAATTCTACTTTGATAAGAAATATTGCACGGAAATGATGACTATGTTTGCTATCAGAATTGGGTATTTTACTAGTTATCGTACAAGTAATTACCGTTCCATGGAGTTGGTCTACATTTTCTGCTTCCTTCTACTCAACCAAATACTAAGCGAATACTTTTCTTATTTGCTTTTAACTCATCTGCAACCAGTTTGTGGAATATATATATTGTATATTAATATTTAATTATATCTTTATTTAAAAAAGGTACCCAAAATTTTATTAGTCTGTGTAAAGGCTATAGTTCTTTTGAATTAATATGTTTTATATATTTTTAACGGTTTAGATTGAACTAATTACAATTTAACCGTTCAAGTGCAGCTAATACATTAAAATATGTAAGTTTTATTATTTATTATTCTAATATGTTGGGTGTATTTAATTTTTTAAATTTTAATTAATTTAATTTAAATTATTAAAAATATATAAAACACAGTAATTTAAAAGCACAATTCATAAAACACATGGAACATGGGCGACGAGTGGTGTCGGCAACAGTTTTTGTTGATAAAAAAACAAAGGTTAACCCAAGTTGAGGTACTGTACTGTTGTTGAACAACCGAAATGTTGGAACAGAGAGAAGTACATGGTTGTTGTGAATTTTATATTATTTTTTAGAAAACATAGATTAAAAAATTGTTCAAAAAAAATCTGATTAATAAATATATTTTCTCAAACATTTTCAATTTTCAAAAAAATATAAACAAAAAAATATTTTTTAAACTAAATATAGCCTTTTATTTTGAATCTCAACAAATCCCTCTTACCGGGAAACACGGTCGTATATAAGGAAAAAGCATTCATCTTTGAAGCATCTCACGACAACCAAGAAAACGACTCTGTTATCTTTTAACCAAATCCAATTCTCACTCGAATCGTATTGCCAGTAGTTGCATGGAATTCAAACTGTCTTGAAAATGACCCTCTTTGGTCGTACTAATATCTCATCAACTCCCACGAAACACAGGTGCCAGATTTCCATATGTACATGGCGACAGTTTGGGTAGTTAACGTAAGTGTTTGGACTTTTATGCACAGGTTAGTTGGTTCTTGTTTATTATTTTCTTCTAGATAGTAGAATTGTTGGTGGAAGTTGAACGTAGAATGTTGGACTCTTGGAGAGTTACAATGAGAGGTTACAGGATTGATCAGGCGGTTGTTTGGTCTGATCAATAGTTGTCATCAGTCAAATCAAAATTTATTTTGCGAGTCCAAGTTTTTATCAGTGTTCAACCAAAAGGAAGCACTTGGCTACAGTCGGAAAATTTTGATTCGTTGCTGAATTAGGTGACATAAACATACGGCTTTGCTCTGCCTGAAACCGTTGAACGACGTATGGAATCTTGGACTTGGAATTTTTTTTTGATACGTGTGATTTACATGCTTATCGGCGTTAAGCAAGTGCATAGGATGACTGATGTCTTGTTAATTGTCTTTTTATGTGATTTGCATTTAGATGTCACTACTAAATGTTATCGAGCAACGATGTTTTCAAACTCAGAAGATAAGAGAAATATTTGCTGGCAACACAATTGTTGTGACACAGTGGTATCGGAAATAAATTTACACAATTAACACAATTTAAGCCAAAAAAATAAGCAAGCAAATTCATCACAATATATACAACGATGAATGAAACAGAGGACCTTTTCAGGGGATATTTGAAGCGTGTTGCAATACATGATTTAAGATTACCTAATAATGGTGTTAATTAAGTTGATTGGTGTCATTCTCTTTGATTAACAAATAGCTAATTGAACTCAACATCTCCAAACATCTCAAAACACAAGCAAGTGTAATACCATAAGTGGGCTCTGAAGTGCTTGTGTATATACAAGTGTGGAAAAATACAACACATGACACTAAACAGTCCACAACGTATCACTACACATTATATATTTTAAAGTTCAACACACTTAAATCCAAATAGACTTAAATGTGTGGTGGACCTAAACCCCAATAGAAAGTGTTAGGATTGGCCAAATTTAATCTCTTAAAATTGTATATAACTTTGCTAGTGGTAAGCGTAGGACTATATGGATCGGAAACAAAAATCGAAAACTCCAGATTTGCAAGCTCTAACATTAAACTTCTCTTTTGACATAGTTGAAGGTGAGGGGTTCAAATGTCTCTGAAAACCAACAAGTATTGATTCAATGGTTAGCATGTTGATCCTTAGTTGATTACCTGTGGTTTCAATTTTTTTTAAAAAAGGCCGTAACTAATTAATATACTTTAATATCTAATGTGGTCACGCGTCAATTTTTTGCAAGGGAAAAAAAATTTTGAAACTAGATGAGGCGATCAAATGGGCTTGTAGTTTATTAGTAAGAGCCAACTTCACTGTTAAGATGTCATAACTTCGATTCTTGGTGGAATAAAATAAAATGGTTTATCAGGGAAAAAAAAAAGATCAGACGATCAAGAAGCTATTTAATTTAACAGGAAGCATGCCATCAAAAAGCTATGGTGAAAATTGGGGCTGGATGGGCTCTAGTGGCCTTGCAGTTGGCCCTAATAATAATGTGCTTGAGTTCCAACCAGGGTAGCCCAGCATTTCTACAGGATGTACGTTTGACTGGGGATGTGCAATTGGCCCAAAGTGATCCTAATTTTTGGACCATTTTAAGCCCATCGCTTAATGATTACTTGCATATTTTCAGGATGCTTTATGCAATCGTAATCCCCATGTTTGAAAATGTTGACCTAGCTTTTGGATCCAAAGTGGGAGTAGTACTTAAGGAAACATATGTCACATACTCCCAACTTTACTTAGCTCTGGTCTTGATTTAACTCCAGAGTTATTTTTTGTGTTCACTCATCTACAATTAGTTGCTCATCATATTCACTCCAATTTAGACAAAAGTGGAGAAGGAGAATAATTGAAGAGAATAATGAAGAATGAATATGGAGAAAAAATGAAAAAGATCATTACTCTTTTACATGGTGAATGGACAATACAAGAAAACTTAAAGAATAGATTTTTTAGTAAACTATATGTATCTTCATCCGTTTGAACTGTATGAAATTAATTTTGTTTGAAATTTAGTTACAGTTAAGACTCGACATCCCTTCTAAAATTAAAACAGGTTGATGTATGCTCTCATGTTGTTTTATTTTTTTTTCCTTTTCGTCAATTTCACTACAATTTGGAGTTAATGAAGTTGATATTTCATGTTCTTCATCATTTCTCTCCTTTTTTTTACCAAACGATGGTAAAAAAATAATTTATATTGACGATTTCTCCCTCTTTCCCTTCTTTTCTCTTAATTCAACTTCTATTTATGCAAACTCTCACTAGTTTTCTGAACCTTGAGTAAATGTAATTGGAAAATGTTTGAGTACTTTTGAATTTTACTGTTATTTTAGTATTTAACAGAAATGACATGTGATACTGTGCATTAACATTTTTATAACATTGCACCTAATAATTTGTCTGGAAGTGCTTTGATTGAATACTAATAACCGGACCATGTAGTTCTTCTCAAAATTTCAAAGTTCGTAGTGTACTCCTTTGTCTCTTATATTGTGATTGTTCCATAATTGAAATAGACAGAATGATCCACAGAAAATCCAGTAGTTTAGCTTAATAAACTAATTTATTTTCATTATCATCTTAAAAAAAGCACTCCTGAATCGAAGTTCAGGATGAATTAAACCAATAAAAAAATACATGTCTTCAAATTACTATTGGATCAGAATTACCTTATTGCAAAACAAAAAAAATTTTTGACATGCATGGTCTTTGAGGACTCGTTATTTTTAAAAAAAAATGAAATTACCGAAATAAATTGCGACAGTTTTTATTTTGTTGGGAAGTATTGATGTAAGAACATGGTAATATATATGTAACAGAGTCGCACATTAAATAAGTTGAGGATAAGACTCGACGAGTTTATAAACGTAAACATTGTACAACTTATTAAGTTGACCTTTTGAAGACGATAACGGTCGAAGAACCTCGTAACTTGAGGCTGAGATCAAAGTGAAGTTGAGGTAGGTAAATGCGGTGAGTAGATGAGCAGGTCACATGTAAAGAAAAGGGCAAAAGAAAAGCTAGCGACCATTTGTATTGCCTGTTCTTTTTTCTGCAACATTCCAGCAACTCTCATGTGGTCATAACAAGTTGCTGTTCTTTGGGTTCGTTCAACTATAATTTCTGGCCGATATTTACCCAGCCACCAAAATAGGTTTTGACACAAACATTTGACCAACTTAAATGACATTCGTCCACCTATTTCTTCTTTGCAAGTAAAGCCACTTTCTCACGAGCAATGTCCTGAACCAGTGAAAGGGTACCAAAAACATTGGTGTGAATCAAACAATTAACACAAATAAAGTTGTCCTGTCAATTTCGTGAAAAGTTGAAATTTATAAATCCCTCCACAAAATCGATTGAAATATCTTGATTATAATGACATGAAACTGCTCTGAAAATGACTCTGTGTTTTTTCCTTCAACACTTCCCCATCAATTGTTCCGGAGATTGTCGCTAATTGGTTCAGTCCAACCTTTACAGCTTCAAACCAAGAAAATAAAAGCTAGAAAATGATTTATAGTAGAGATGGGAACTTGGGTTTTGGTCACATAGACCAGAGACAAATTGTTAGCTTTGTTACGCAGAATATGGTCCTGTATTCACACTCTTGGATCCTCATGTGCCTATGGTTTAGGTGGCATTAACATGTTTGACATAAAAATCCTTCGGCAAATTACAATGAGATTGTTGATTGTGTGAAAATGCACCACATAAAACCAATTGGCTCAGCTTTAGCGTCTCGTTGTTGTTGTAGCAACATAGCATGATGGCCTTAAGACTTTGTAGGGAATTCAGGTGCGCGGCCTACAGTGCCACCTTTTAGTTTCCTAACTGGAACTGAAGTGGTCTACTACCTATGTCATCATCTTTCCGCATTGGTTGTCTCTTAAATCAAATCTTTCTTCCTCTAAGTTGAAGATGACTCTGCAATAATACCACTAGACCACAAAACATTGTTAGAGCAAAGATTTCACTAACAATAATATCAAGCGGACTAAAACAACTAAAAGTTAATCATCCTACAATAGCTAATCTAATAATTAAAGTTGTTTTTGTCAAATTACAGGGTTGAAAATCCAATCCTTAGAGGCATAAAAAATTATCTAGTTACATTTCTACAATATCAGCCCAACTAATCCGCGCTCGTATGAAATTAGGCTAACTAAGTCCATGTATACTCATTTTTTCTTTAAAAAGAAAATGTTCAATCCTTAAATAGAAACAGTTCGGAGTCTTCTTTTCTTCAAGGAAATGTCACAAATTTAAATTGGCCCATTGGTGGGTTTAGGGGAGCAGATTAGAGTGGAAGACACGGTGATACAATAGGACATGTTGGCCCATCCCTATATGGAAACCAAACCAAAATACAGTGGCACACCAACTCCATTCGTGCCACCTGGCGACTGAAACGACGACGCCAACAACGGTATGACGCTGGACTCAACATGTCACGTGCAGTGCACATGGCATCCAGCTCACCCTAGGGGTGGTTGAAAAGGTCATAAGTGGGGTCCAGCATTGCACAAAAGAATTGAGAAGATTGACCCTACCCTGTTGGGGGACACGTGGCACTTGAGAAGAGGTTGCCGGATTGAAAAGAAAAGAACGGCCGAGTCAGGTTGAAACTGAAGGGTCTGACCGAAACCGCGTGAAATAAATGGTGGGAGTGGTGGGCTTGGGCCCACTTAATCATTCTTGAGTTTGTAGCCAATTATACCGTTCCTCCAAATGCTCAAAATTTATTTTTAAATTCTATATCATATAATTTATTTTCTGTATACTCAATGGGAGTATGTGTTTTTCTAGAGATTTATTAAAATTTTTAATCCCAATATTACTCTCCATTACAATTCTAACACGACCTCTAAAACATAAGTGATAAATTATTTTAAATTGTGCTTTGTATGAAATTGCTTTTTTTATCAAACAATAAAACAACGAAAATTAATGTTGTGTTGGGTATATCCTCTATTAATATATGAAAACACCTAAAGTTGGCTCTACTTTTGCTTTTCCTTTATATATTTCCTACTATTAATTAAACTTTGAGATTTGATACCACTTGAAACTCAAATATACAATCATATTCGCATAAAATTTTTAATTTGGTTTAATCTCTTAATAGGCCTACATCTAAAATAGTATTTACAATTATATACACTGACAAAATTGCTAAATCGTTCCACTGCACAAATTCAAAATCCAAAATACACTAATTAACTTAACCTAAGATGTATAATACAAAATAACCAAATATAAAGTGAATTAAAAATACCCATTAGTAATATACTTATAAGTAATGTGAAATTGGGTTCTTTACGAAACTTCTCTAAATATTTTTTAGGGTTATCTCAACAACAACTCGTATTTCCTCTTATCTAAATAAACTCAACTCAACCCTAACCAAAAAAATTAAACTATACTATAAAACTCCCTATCCTCATCCATGATCCTTCAAGCCCCTAATCACCTCTCTCTTGTGTCACCATGGTCCATGGATGCCCATCACACAACAATTATTTAATAAAAATACACATCATTTAATAAAATGACGTGACACAACAATTTGTCATTAACATTAACAATAATTAAACTCGGTTAGTACTGGAAAAAGGGAAAATTTCAGTGATCATGTAAGTTACTTATCCTCTAAAAATCCTAAAAGGCGACTTTTGGTTCTCATTTACAATAATTAAACTCATGAACCTTTCCTTCGTCTCATCACTCTCCCCGCTTTTTCCTTCTTTCCTTCCCATAATTGCATGGAGAGTTGAAAGGGTCATGAGTGTCAAGGGATATACAGAAGCTCCCACGAAGTAGATGGATGGAATTGATTTGAAATAAATTTCCATTCACTAATTAAAAACACAATTGTCTTGTGTAGGCGTGGAAAGGAATCATAATAGACTTGTGAAATCAATCGTGGGCATCAAAGTCGTAATGTGTTGTAAAGTCCACAAGTTATGCAGAAAAACCTCAATTATTTTTCTTGCCAATTCATTCCTTTCCTCCGACGTTGCGTGGGATAATCGCTAATTGTCATTTTCTTACAATTAAAATTGCCAATTTGTATTTGCTAAAAACGTACACAACACATGTATTGCTTCTTGTCAAATTACATTGTTAATTTCGTTCATCTTATATTTTCAAAATTAAGAATGTGCCAATTATTCCAAGTTAGTGAGATTCTACGCTAGAAATATCCTGCTTTTAAAACAACCCCCGCTTGTTTTATGTTGGAATCTTGCTTGTTTTTCCTGAAAAAACGTGTAATTTTGAAATTTGCAACTGATATTAGAAAAGGAAAAGTATAAATTAGTTTGATTGATTTTTTTTTGTTATAAAGATTAAGCTCTGACATTGCAATTTCAGTTTATTTTTTGAAAAAATTTAAAATATAACCATCTAATTTTTCAGTTGCTTTGCTTTTTAACATTAGACACATTAACCATTTCTTATATTTTGGTCCATTTAATATAATCCTCCAATTTCATTTCATTTTAAAATATAAACTCTGACATTATAATTTTATTTTAGTTTTTGTTTTGAAATTAACTTAGTTGTGTTAATGAGAATATGGTACTTCCTGACTACGGAGCGACCACCCTAATTGAGTCCTAATTGAGTTGTTGGTAAGTGGGATGGTCGTACTTATTTCCTCCTTTTTCACAATAAATATTTTCTTAGAAAAACTTTCTTTTGTCAAAATAAATGAGATTCTACAAAATTAAAAAAGTTTTAAACATAATTGTCTAAATAGACCCTTATAGTTAATGACTTATAATATATAATTTATATTTTTAATAAATTATTAATAGAGATAATATAGTAAATTAGTATCATAGTTAATGTATTCTAATCATTTTTTAATATACGTACTACAACCTTGGAGCATCCCAATGCTTTCTTCAATTTGTCATTTTTTAAGAGTTCCAATATGCAGGGAAAATGTCACTCCAAAAGGGGGTGAATTATATTTTTAGCAAATTCAAAAAATTTTTTGAAAATCTTTTACAAACTAATACAAATAACAAAGTTCTTTTAAATCAAAATCAAAGTAGAATGCAGAAGCTCTAAAGATCCAATCCACACACTCAAAAAATGAATCAAATGCAGATGTAAATCAAATAAATAAAGTAAAGGAGAGTAAGGGAAAGAGAAAACCAACACTTAATATTTATAGTGGTTCGGTCCTCTTGACCTACGTCCACCCCTTTAGATTCACTAGAGATTTAAATCAAATATCTCATCACTTCCGGGTGGAGAGAAACCGTTTAGAATTCTTGTTTTTCCGGGATATATAAGCAAACCGTAACACCTTATTTTTACGGGATTAACAAGAAAACCGTTACACTTGTGTTTAGGACAAAACAAGCAAACCACACCTCTAGTTTTTACGAGATCAACTAGGAAACCAAACCACTAGTTTTTACGGGATTAACTAGGAAACTAATTAACTAGGAAACCGATCATCTTGTTTTATGGACAAAACAAGAAAACCAACACTAGTTTTCCTAGGCTCACTAGCAACCTCTCTTGTTTTTCACAGGCTTTACAAGAAAAATATTTACCCTCAATCAAATACATGATTGTTACAAAACTAACCCAAAAGAAAATTTTGCAAGTGAATGGCTCATATAGGTTAGAAAGGTAGAGAAGAGAGATAAAATGGATGACAAGCTTTAGCACACGTCTCTCTCTTTTCTCTAATGACCTGGGACGTCTATTTGTAGCTACTCTTCGAAATATAGCCGTTGGAGCCTTAAAGTAACCGTTGTAGAATAAGACAAATTCTGCTTAGTACTGACGTCACCCTTCACTACGTGCATTGTGCTTCTTCAACGCGCGTAGTACTTCGTTCCATCTGAGTTCTGTGTGTTGTGTATGAAAGTCTGTGTCCGTTGCAAGAAATCCAGTGGTCTTGACTTTGAGTGGATCAACATCTACATGCCTTGATTGGTCTTCTACGTGAGTTGTTCATTCTTCTATATGCGTTGATCACTCTTCAACGTGCATTGCAATGAATTCCAGAATGAACATTTTCCACCCAGTGGCTTCCTACGTGCGTTGCACTGTGCTATGTGTGCATAGACGTTTGATCAACCTCTGCACCTCTGATTTTGCACGTGATTTATGTCAGGGAGTATCAGGAGTATTCAAATTCAAATTCCTGAGGAGCGGCTTCACTTTATTTCAATAAGACCTTGTCTACGTGTGTTGTTCGCCTCTTTTGCATGCGTATTGTTTCTCCTCATCAGTCTGGATCTTCGTCAACGTGCGTTGTACCATATGCAGTGTGCGTAGATGTGTATAAGTTAGATCCAGTAGCATCAACTTCTTGTCTATGTGCGTTGTAGGCTCTACTATGTGCGTAGAAGCCTGTTATGTGTGCATTGACGTGCTTTGATGACTCATAAGATGCTTTGTAGTTAAATATCAACAAGTCTGCAACTTTGCATCTCTTTCATGGATGTTTTGCTTTCATCATCATCAAAACTGAACTCAATATAAATGTGTTTTATTTACTGTTTTAAATCTTTTAATGTGCTACTTATTTATAAATATGTTTTTATAAATGTTTTATATTTGTAAATGTGAATTTATGAATATATTTAATTTCTCTTTATTTGTTTTAAATGTGCATTTTGATCATAAATTAACCTGTATCTGTATTCGTTACAGATATGGCGATAATGAAGAGAACTCATTCTGTTCCTAGGTTGGCCGAAGGCATATTAGTGCTGAGAAGAATGGAGCAAGCTATTGAAAGGGTTCGTCTGTCGACCTATGTCCGTCCAGATGATATATCCTCCATCATGAATCATATTGTTCGCATGAACAGAAGGATTTAGGATTGCATATAAGAAGCTGGCTTCTCATGTGGTGGTGACGAACAACGAATGCTGTGTAAGGTGATCTCTTGTTGAGTTTGATTTTGATGATCATAAATGCAAAACATCTATGAAAGAAGTGCAAACGTGCAGACTCTATGATTTGTGGCAATAAGGCACGTTATGGATGATCTACACACGTAGAACTTGTGCCAGGCATGAAGATGTGGTGAACCTGGAAGCAAAAAGTGCCAAACATTGATCTAAGCAAACAGAAGTGAAAACAGGGCATGCAATTGATCATCTATGCATGCGGAATGCATTACAACACAAGTAGTTGAGGTCTAGATCTATGAGAAGCTTTCATGAATAACTGAGACACGTTGAGAAGAGTTAAACGTGCGTAGATGATGATTGAAGCTTCCTGGGATATCTATCTGATTCTTTAACACACAGTAATGGTCAAGAACACACGTTGTCGAAGAATTAACTCAGAACTTGTCCAAGCCATTGCGTTGAGGAGATGTTGATGAAATAAAAAATACGCGTTGTCACCATTGAAGAACGCACACTGTTGGTGTATAATGCATGTTAACGAGCTTCAAATGAAGACAAAGTTGAGATGCTCATCGAGATTTGAATTTGAATATTATCTGACATACTGACGTGAAAATCAAAGGTGCAATCTTGATTATGATCGACAACGCACGTAGCACATTGAGGAACACACGTTGATGAGCATTTGGGTGAAAGTGTGCATTCTGGAATGTGGAGCAAGGCACACTGATCAACCATCAAAGCATTTTAAAGAAGTTATCAACGCACATAGAAAAAGGAACAATGCACGTAGAATATCACCAACGCATGTAGAAGTTGATCCAATCAAAACCAAGACCACTGGAGTTCTATCAACGTATGCAGACTTGCATACACAGCACGTAGAACTCAGATGGACCGATGAACTATGCGCGTAAAAGAGGAACAACATACGTGGTAAAGGGTGACATCATTACTGAGCAGAATTTGTCTTATCTCTGAACAGCTACTTCGAGGCTCCAACGGTTATATTCTAAGAGTAGTTATAATAAGATGTCCCAAAACAGTAGAGAAGTAAGAGAGACCTATACTAGAGTTTGCTATTTACTTTTTCTCTCTTCTCTACCTTTCTAACTCATTTGAGCTATTCACTTGCAATATTATCTCTGGGTTGGTATGAGATTTAATCTGTTTTCATTCTTGGATTGAATCTTGTAACAAGTAAGGTTATTTGCTTGGGATAAATAAGTTTCCATATTGAGCCTTAGAAAAACAAGAGAGGTTGCTAGTGAGCCTAGGAAAACTAGTATTAGTTTTATTTTTTTGTTCTTAAAACAAGGTAAACGGTTTTCTAGTTGATCCCTCAAAAACTAAGGTAATAGTTTTCTAGTTGAGCCCACAAAAACTAAATTAACGGTTTTCTAGTTGAGATCACAAAAACTAGTAAAACAGTTTGCTAGTTGAGCCAGTAAAAACTAGTGGTTTGATTTTCTTGTTTCGTCCTTAAAACAAGGTGTAGCGGTTTGCTTGTATAGCCCGCAAAAACAAGTGTGTAAACGGTTTCCTTCCACTGGCAAGTGAGAAGTTAGTTGATTGGAATTTTCTAATAGATCTAGAGGAGTTGATATAGATCAAGAGGACCAAACCACTATAAACACTGGGCTTTGATTTTCTCTCTCCCTTACTCTATTTACTTATCTCGTTTTATATTTGCATTATCTTATTTGTGAATTGGTGATTTTATTGCTTCCGCATTATACTTATTTTGTTTGTAAAAGAACTTTGTTATTTACCTTAGTTTACAAAAGATTTT